>MU683138.1:25362-63436 GCA_026770625.1 Nicotiana glauca | reverse complement strand
TGCTTTACGTAATTTCTTACCGCTCAGTTATTATTTACTCTTATTACTCATTGAGTTGGAGTACTCACTTTACTCCCTGCACCTCGTGTTCAGTTGCAGGTATTGTTCACCCGGTAGCGGGTTTTGAGCTGATTGAAGGTATCACTATTGTAGCGGAATAAGGTGACCGCCAGCGTCCGCGATACCTGATTTTCCCTTCTTTGATTTTAAATTTGATCCATGTAAATTGCAGACTCTGTAGTTGTGTTCATGCTTCTTTAGATGCTCGTGACTTGTGACACCTCGGTCGGGCTGAGTTAGGTGGTAAATATCAGTTATTAATGCCATTAAGTCGTATTATTCATTCATTTATGTTTGTTAACTGTTAAAAAGGGGCATTGTTGTTTTGTTGGCTGGCCTTGTCTTCACGAGAGGCGCCATCACGACCGGGTTTGGGAATTTCCATCACGATCGGGTTTGGGAATTGGGTCGTGACAGATTCTCAAACTCGTGATTAATTTTCAAAACTTTTCCTTTGTGAAATTCTGATTTTATTCGCCTGTTAAGGGGTAATTGATTCTTTTCCTTTGATTGGCCTCCCTGAATCTTTCCAAAAATAATTTTAAGTCATGTACTTAGACTTAATTTCCCATTGTATTACCTTACTGCTTCTTTTATGGAAACAGCCATTCTATTTACAAGGTTTATTCTCCCTTTCTTTATTTAAAACCTGTTAGCATCCGTTTGAATAAAAATCCCTTGATTGAAGGGGAATCTTATATAATTTGATTCTGATTTGTACCAATGCCATATTTGTGTTAGACTTGTACTTGTTACCTTATTTCTCTACACGTTTTCAAAACTATAAATACTCTTCTCCCTTCTCTTTGAACACACACGAACAAGAAAGCAATCTGAGTTCAAAAACTCACTCTCACTTAAAAACTCTCTCTCTCTTTCTGATACTTGTGCTGTTGTGGACTTTGTTTACTCTACTTTCTTCTGCACTTTTCTGCTTCTCTACTGGTATGTCCCATTTAATTTACATGTCTCAACAACAATGTGTTTTACTTCTTCCTACCTCTGTCTAACTCTTTTAGTTGACATTTGTTTCTAGCATGCTGTAATATGTTTCCCCTTTCCCCTTGTAATTCAACGTTTAAATTATGTATGCATCGTGTCAGTTGCTTGTCATGTATTTGATACTTCATGAATCCCAAAACCTCATACCCCTTTTTTATGCTTTAAGTTATGGTTCAGAAGACATGGCAATGCCCGAAATCATTGCCCATGGATATGAACTGGATCCTTTGGGGTCCTAAGCTTGTCAATTTCCCATCTCCATTCCCTATTGTGTGTATGTTGAGTAACAGCCTTAGCCTGGCAGTACTCCTGATTACTGTTCAGGCCATGGCTTGACCTCCAATAGGTCTATACTCCCTAAATTCTTGATCATAGGTTGTTCAGGGGTGTGCCAGTCTTATTGTGGCTAGGCATGACCACCATCCTGCATGGGTAGTCCTCCTACCCTTTTTTATTGCACTTACACTCAACTCCTAGAATTTAAGTTCTGCCCCTCTTGTGTGAGTCTTGCCTTGGGACCCTGGAGCTCCCTCTCAACTTGGACACATAAGGGTTGGCTCTTCTACACTGCACAACTAAATTTCTATGAATATCTCGGGTGTATGCACTGCCTAGGGTTCCTGAAATCCCTTGGATCTCTGAAACACCTTAGATAAGAGAAGGCTTGGAAATCTGGATCTCGGAAGTGGTTCAATCATATATTATTAGGCCTCAAGTCTGGATTAGGCTTCTCGTATGTAGCTGAGGATTTCTGATGTATTTTTATTATTTCAGTTGTTTCTTTTGGGTTGTGATAACTTGTACAAACTCTGGGGAACTTAGTAAAGAAAGGGGAATGGGATTTATTTTCTGCACTAAGGGTAGAAATCATGCCTATAGGTTTTAATTTTAATTTCTGCCAAACTCAAATCTAGAAATTATGATCATAGGTTTAAATTTTTATTCGTGCAAACACGCGTAGAAATCATGCCTGTAGGTTTTAACTCTCATCTCTGCATATCCACCTAGAAATCATGTCAATAGGTTTCAACTTTAATTTTCTGCAAAACTCACATTTAGAAATCATGCTCATAGGTTTAATCTTTAATTCCCGCAAACACGCGTAGATATCTTGCCTATAGGTCAATTCCTAATTATTTCACAATTTCACATAAAACATGGTCTATCAAACTGTTGCATTCTGCAAACGACATTAGGCAAGCTATCTGTAGGTAAATAATAATAAAACTGCATGTAGAAGCCATGTTCCTAGGATGTTATTAATGTCTAAAGAGTGTCCAAATCATTATTCACATAGAAAGCATGCCTATCGGAAGTTTTGAATATAAATATAAATAATACTCACTGTAACTTGTATTTTCCCGTTAAAATCAGTAACCCCTGTTAAGTTTATAAATCTGTTTCTAAAGTCAGTATATGTCACACCTAGTTCTAATTAACGCTTAAGATAATCATATCAGATTTCAACCAACCGCATTCGAGTATGCCTAATGTAGACTTTTCGCCTAAAAATATGCGTTGAACCAGTCCGCTTGTCGCTTTATTTAAATAAGACCAAAATCAGTAAGTGAAACACATGCTAAACTCTATGATTTTCGATGGTTTACGGAGGCATATTTGAGCCTTGCTTGCTTGTCTGCTCCCCTTCTATTTGCAACTATTTATTTTGATTGACGCCTTAGCATTTTATCCTTTGAAACTTCTAAAAGCCCCAAACCCCTTTCCCTTTAGGATTAGTAGTCCATTTGCCTCAGGACTGATAGGATCGGGATGTGTAATAGCATGCAATAAGTAAATGATACCATTCTGCACTTTAACACCTTAACAGGGTGGAAAGGGTAGACATGGAGATGATGATTACACGATAAAACTATGCGTGCAATTGGGTACCAGTGTTGTGTGAATGATCCATGTAATATATAAACCTAGAACCCCCCTCCCTCTTTATTAGTTTAACATTTTCAGAATTTTAAAGTTGTTGCATTTTCAAATTCTGTTTCTTACACGATTTTTGAGTTGCTTGCACCAATTGCTTGACCCCTTTCCTTTACTTGCGTATCTCTTTTATAACAAAGCAGTTTCTTTCCTGAATTTCAGCACTTCTTTAACCCTTTTTATGTTTCTCATTTTCAATACTTGTTTGTTTATTCGTGTTTTACATTCAAAGTCACAATTGTAGCATGGCCGGAAACCATACTAGTGGATCTTGAGGGGTGCCTAACACCTTCCCCTCGAGATAATTTCAAGCCCTTACCTAAAACTCTGGTCTGCATCTTTAATTCTTCTAAAAGTGTCCTAATGCACTATAATCATTAGGTGGCGACTCTCAAAAATCTAAAATCCAATTTCCAAACGGGAAAAGAGTTGTCTTCCCAAATATCGTGAACCCGATTCCGCGAGAAAAAAGGGAGCGTCGACAGCACGTCCTCCTCCACCTGTCGTTCTTGATAATGATAACCCTTGTTTTCAATTACGGATAGTCAATTTTGCCATGATATTGCATCAGGTCAACAATTAAATGATAAATATATGGATGCTCTTTATGGTAATCTAACTATAAATGAAAATGATGAGAAAAATGATGATTTAGATGTAACACAACCGAATTTAGATGATACACCTACTACTCTTGTTGTTAACCCAACTGATAATAATCCAAATGATGCCCCGCCTGACCCTCCTGTAGTAACCCCTACTTTAAATAGACAACCTTCTAGATAGTGCGAAACATCTCATGTTTGACACTTTTTTATTCAATTAAGAGATCAAAATAAGGCTAAGTGTAAAACTTGTGGGACATTGATGGCTCATAAATTTACTGGAGACCGTAACGGTACGGGTAGTCTGACTAGACACATAAAGACACACCCTAAAGATAAATTAGATTTCTTCAAATGAAAGCTGCGCAAGAGGGGACAAGTGTAGGTACTCAGGTTAACTCTAGTATCGGGTCAAATCTAGATCAACCGGGAATTAACACTGTTACCAGTGGCATTTTATATTACAATCTAAATAAAGATCGTGAAGAATTGGCAAAAATGATTACTGTTATATGCTTACCCAAGGATGGATAAGATTAGGAATGAAGATATTAGAGAGAAGGTGGGTGTGGCCCCCATAGAGGACAAGATGCGGGAAGCAAGACTCAGATGGTTCGGGCACATTCAGAGGAGGAGCAGTGATGCACCGGTGAGAAGGTGTGAGCGACTGGATGTGGTGGGCATGAGAAGAGGTAGAGGGAGACCTAAGAAGTATTGGGGAGAGGTGATAAGGCAGGACTTAGCGCGTCTTAGGATTACTGAGGACATGGCCCTTGATAGGGGATTGTGGAAGTCGAGCATTAAAGTTGTAGGTTAGGGGGAAGTTGTGGATATTTCCACAGCGCACTAGAGTGAGACTAGCTACTTAGGAGGTAATCGTAGAAGGTTACTGATCAGCTACCGACTCAGGGAGTTATTTGTTGGATATTAGTATACCTTTCATCTATTTCTTCTATTTCATCTATTTCGTATTTCTTATACTGTTGCTATTGTGTTATGTTGTGTATTTTACGTGATTTTTAGTATGAGTCTATTGATATTACTAACTTATTGTCTTTCTTGTTGATGTCTTGAGCCGAGGGTCTCCTGGAAACAGCCTCTCTGCCCACGGGGTAGAGGTAAGGTCTGCGTACATATTACCCTCCCCAGACCCCACTTGTGGGATTATACTGGGTTGTTGTTGTTGTTGTTGTTGTTGCTTACCCTATAGTTTTCCTTCTAACCCTCACTTTGTGCATTATATTAGAAGAGTTTTTAATCCTACTAATAAAGGATGACCTCGCACAACCGTAAAGAGCGATATTTATAAATATAAATTTAAATATGAACAATATTTTCGTTATTTATTTACTCATAGAAATTATCGCATTGCTATTACTACTGATATTTGTAGAAGCGGTAATGACTGTGATTATCTTACTGTTACCACTCATTGGATTGATGAGGAATGAAAAATGCAAAGTGCATTATTTCTTATAGAATAATTAATTCACGTCACACAGATAAGTTTATTGCTAACATAGTTACAGATATTTGTAGATATTTTTACATTAGAGATAAAATAATGTCAGTTTCAATAGATAATGCTTCTAGTAACACTAATGTTATAGGCTTGCTTACACATCAATCATTATCCACTTTCACATACAATACCATTAATTTGTACTCTCCACTTGGACCCCACGCCCAGCCTACCCAAACTTTTCCACCTTCATTGACAAAATTCATAACATGTGTTCTTCTCTATATTTTTATTTAAGATTAATTTGATTACTTTTATAACAAATGAGAGATTAATTAATTTAAAATTATTATAATATTGTCACCAATTCACAATGATTGAGTGCATTATTTGCATTAAGATAAAACTTTATGAAAACAAGTCCACAAAACTGTAAAGCAAAATTTAGAGAAAATTCACATACAAAATTAAAAGGTGGATTTAGATTGAATCATACAATTTGAAAGTTTGTAAGTGATTAGTTTTTCAAATGGTTTTTATTTTGATTATTGTATTACTTTCTTAAAATTTTTATCAATTACTTTTACTCTAAGAGTTTTCATTGGAAACTTGATCATGCAGAGAACTGTGAATTTATATATTTAAATTAGTTTTT
This sequence comes from Nicotiana glauca, assembly GCA_026770625.1. Lineage (NCBI taxonomy): Eukaryota > Viridiplantae > Streptophyta > Magnoliopsida > Solanales > Solanaceae > Nicotiana > Nicotiana glauca. Next base: position 57,717 of record MU683138.1, on the reverse strand, counting down.
ATCTCTATTTTAATTTTTAATATCTTTCAAACAAAGATCTTAAGATTATTAGAAGATTTATTTTTAGCACCGACCGTAGATAAATTGTATAATACTTGAAATATTTACAATATTCTTGAAATACCTCATCTAAATAAAAAATAATATATTAAAATACATGGGGGGAAATGAACATAAACCAATATAATAATAAAATGTGCTTATTGAACTAGGAGGAAACATAAAGTTGAAAGAACAAGATGTCGATATAACCCAAAGTTGAAAATAAAATATCACTCCTATCGGGAGCTTTCAACAATTTAGCATTGTTTTAGCGGTTAGTACATAGTTGTCACAACTCCAACCCCGGTCATGATGGCGCCCAACGCACTGCTAGGCAAGCCCGACCTCTTTGTAAATATTTTCCAACTTAAACAGATTATAGATATACCACACAGGGGAAAACACTAAGCCATTATGTTGAAAGTCTAGGAATACTGAATAAATAAGAGGAAGTTTAACAAAATACTGCCACATAACTCCCAAAAAGGATCCGGTGTCACGAATATGAACATCTAATATAGAATGTCAACCTACTACAAGTCTGTCTAAGAAATGCTGAATAAAAGATAGGGATAGAAGGGAGAGATCAAGGCTGCGAACGCCATGCAGCTACCTCGATGCTCCCGGATTATGCTATGCTGCTAATCAAGTCCTCACTCAGCCTGTGAGGTACCTGAATCTGCACGCAAGATGCAGGGAGTAATGTGAGTACTCCGACCCAGTGAGTAATAAACATAAATAAAGGCTGAGGGTAAGAAATCATGGAATAAAACAAAATAAGCTATAACTGGCAGTCTGGAACACTTAATCACGAAACAACACACCGATGAGATAAGGTACAGAAATACTATGGCAAGTAAACCTGACAAGTATCAAATGCATAAATGCAATGCAACACAAAAGGTGGTACACTCTAGTACCCGTTGCGACGTGCAGGCCGATCCTTTTAACGTCGACGGCGCTTACTGGGGGTGTGTACAGACTCCAGGGGGCTCCTACAGCCCAAGCGCAAATAATCAAGCCATCTAGTGGCACCAACCAGGCTCTCGGCCTCAATATCAGTATAATACCGCTGCGGCGTGCAACCCGATCGATGCTCAATCCAAAAATTCACATAAGCCTCTCGGTCAATATCAAAATAATAAGTTCTCAGCTCAGAATGTCAGAAAAACAGTGTTCAGGTTTTCAAATCTTAGAAAAATGGCTGAGCATTTCAAAAAAGTATTTAAACTTAGGACTGAAATCAATTGACAAGTCAAATATTGTGAAAACAGTGATAGAAATCCCTGAAGGATTCAAATAATCGGCACAAAGCCCAAATATGATAATTTAATCCAAGTAGGATGATTTCCAAACAAGTCACAATCGAAAACACCGTATAAACATCACTCGGGACGGACCAAGTCACAATCCCCAACCACAAACGATCCCGCACTCATCATAGAACGCGTGTCTCGCTTCAATATAGCGTACAATGTGAAATTTCGGGGTTTCAAAATCTAAGGACATCATTTACATCTATTACTAACCTCAAGTCAGCCAAAAGTCTAGCTCGCTACGCCTTTTCCCCTCGGATCGACCTCCTCGTGCGTTGAATCTAATCAAAACCACAAGGAATACATTACAATAGGTTAAAGGAACATAACCCAATCAAAAGGACTCAAAAATTATCAAAAATCACGAAGTTGGCAAAACCCGAGTCCCGGGCCCACTTCTTGAAAAATTAGAAAATTGAAATCACCGGATTCCTCATCTCGCCCCGAGTCTATACATGTCAAATTTACCAAAATCGGAGTCCATTTGAGCCCTCAAATTCCACTTTAAAATATTCAATTTTCAAGCCCTAGCTTTACCCCCTTTTGATGAATTTCCACAAATTTCCATGTAGATTCTACCATTAGTTCATGTATTTAGGCCAAGGAACTCACCTCCTATCACACCTAGTCGAAATCCCCTTCAATTTCCGTCCAATAGCTCTCAAGGTTGCTCAAAAATAGTGGAAATAAGACTTGGTTCGCGGATGAAATGTTAATAAAAACCATTCTGCCCAGGTGACATTTTCTTCTATGCGAACGCGAGGGCTATCTCGCGTTCGCGAAGCTCAAATTTCCATATGCCAAAAATGCCCTTCGCGGACACATCCCACACCTACGCAAACGCGAATGAACTCATGCGAACGCGAAGGCAAAAACCCCTGAGCCTCAATTCCTTATATGCGTTCGCGGCTACTTCCGCGCCAACGCGATGCACACTCAGCTACCCATTCGCGAACGCGGACCCATGTATCGCGAACGCGAAGAGTAATTCACCTGTCTCCCAAGATCCTTCTTCGCGAACGCGTGACACTTACGCGAACGCGAAGGGTTAATTCTTTGCAACACATAGCTGGAAAAACCTACAAATCCTCAAGGCCGAAATTGGTCCGATTGACCTTCCGAAATCACCCCGAGGCCCCCGGGGCCTCAACCAAAAGCACCAAGGCATCTTAAAATATCATTCAAACTTGTTCCAATCATCAAAATACATCTAAAAATGCTAAAACCATCCAATCACATCGAATTCAAGCCTAAGTTTCTTAAAAACTTCCGAAATGCGCATTTGATTAAAACCCGACCAAAACACCTCCAAATGACCTGAAATTTTGCACGCACATCCAAAATCACCTAAAAAAGCTACAACAGCTCTCGGAATTCCATTGCGACCCTCGAATCAAAATCTCACCTATCAACCGGAATTCGTCAAAATACTAACTTCGCCAATTCAAGCCTAATTCTACACTGAACCTCCAAAATCACTTCCGATCACACTCCTAAGTCACAAATCACTCCCAGAAGCTAACCGAATCACCGAAAATCACATCCGAGTCTTCTAACTAATAAGTCAACATCCGGTTGAATTTTCCAAACCAAACCTTCCTTAAAGAGACTAAGTGTCTCATTTCCTACCAAAACCAATCAATTCAACTCTAACACACCAAATGCCGATAATGAAACATGAAGAAGCATAAAATGGGGGAAATGGGGCAGTAACACATGAGACGACGGGTTGGGTCGTCACATCCTCCCCAACTTAAACAAATGCTCATCCTCGAGCGGGTCAAGAAACATACCCGAGGTCTCAAATAGGTGAGGATATCTGCTCAGCATCTCCCGCTCGGTCTCCCAGGTAGCCTCCTCCACGGGCCGACCTCTCCACTGCACCTTCACCGAAGCTATATCCTTTGATCTCAATTTCCAAACCTGATGACCCAAAATAGCCACTGGCTCCACATCATAGGTCAAATCGTCATCCAACTGAACCGTGCTGAAGTCCAACACATGAGACGGGTCCCTAACATACTTCCAGAGCATAGATACATGAAATACCGGATAAACCCCCAACACTGGGTGGCAAGGCAAGCATATAGGCCACCTCCCCAATCCTCCTAAGTATCTCAAAAGGCCCAATGAACCGCGGACTCAACTTCCCTTTCTTTCCAAACCTCATAATGCCTTTCTTGGGCGAAACCTTCGGCAAGACCTTCTCGCCCACCATATAAAATACATTTCGAACCTTTCGGTCCGCAAAACTCTTCTGACGCGACTGAGTTGTACGAAGTCTCTCCTGGATCACTTTCGCCTTCTCTAAGGCATCCTGAACTAACTCTGTCCCCAATAGCCTAGCCTCGCCGGGCTCAAACAAACCAACTGGAGATCTACACCGTCTCCCATATAAGGCCTTATACGGTGCCATTTGAATGCTCGATTGATAGCTGTTGTTATAGGCAAACTCTGCAAGTGGCAATAACTCAGCCCAAGAACCTCCAAAATCAATAACACATGCATGCAACATGTCCTCCAATATCTGAATGGTACGCTCGGACTGCCCGTCCGTCTGAGGATGAAACACTGTGCTCAGCTCCACCTGTGTACCCAACTTTAGCTGAAAAGTCTTCCAAAACTGGGAAGTGAACTGAGTACCTCTATGTGAGATAATAAAAACTGGGACACCATGCAATCGAACAATCTCCCGGATGAAAATCCCTGCCAACCGCTCCAAAGAATAGGTGGTACACACCGGAATGAAGTACGCGGACTTGGTCAGCCGATCCACAATCACCCAAATCGAATCACACTTCTTCTAGGTCCGAGGGAGACCACTCACAAAATCCATAGTAATCCTCTTCCACTTCCACTCTGGGATATCCATCCGCTGAAGTACACCACCCGGTCTCTGATGCTCATATTTCACCTGCTAACAGTTGAGACACCGAGCTACATAACCCACAATATCTTTCTTCATTATCCTCCACCAGTAGTGCTGCCTCAAATCCTGATACATCTTCATGGCACCCGGATGAATGGAATACCGCGAGCTATGGGCCTCCTCAAGAATCAACTCCCTAAGCCCATCTACATTAGGCACACAAATCCGACCCCGCATCCTCAATACTCCATCATCACCAAGGGTCACATCTCTGGCGTCACCATGCTGAACTCTATCCCTGAGGACAAGCAAGTGCGTATCATCATACTGGCACTTTCTGATGCGATCATATAAGGAAGACCGAGAAACTACGCAAGCCAACACCGACTGGGCTCTAAAATGTCTAATCTTACAAACCGATTGGCCAACGCCTGAACATCAATCGCAAAAGGCCTCTCCCCAACTAGAATAAATGCCAAACTCCCCATACTGACTGCCTTTCGGCTCAAAGCATCGGCCACTACATTGTCCTTCCCCGGATGATACAGAATAGTAATGTCATAATCATTTAGCAACTCAAGCCACCTCCGCTGCCTCAAATAAAGATCCTTATGTTTGAACAAATACTGAAGGCTGCGGTGATCGGTGAATACCTCGCAAGATACGCCATATAAGTAGTGCCTCCAAATCTTCAAAGCATGAACTATAGCATCCAACTCTAAGTCATGAACAGGGTAGTTCTTCTCATGGGGCTTAAACTAACGAGAAGCATAAGCAATCACTCTACCCTCCTGCATCAATACACAGCCAATCCCCACTCTCGAAGCATCACAATAGACAGTGTAAGAACCTAAAGCTAATGGCAAAACTAATACTGGAGTTGTGGTCAAAGCTGTCTTGAGCTTCTAAAAGCTCTCCTCGCACTCATCTGACCATACAAACGGAACACCCCTCTACGTTAACTTGGTCAAGGGCGAAGCAATAGATGAAAAACCCTGGACAAACCGACGATAATAACCCGCCAAATCGAGGAAACTACGAATCTCTATGGCTGAGGACGGTCGAGGCCAACTCTGAACCGCCTCTATCTTCTTAGGATCGACCTGAATACCATCGCTGGACATCACGTGCCCCAGGAAAGCCACAAAACCAAGCCAGAACTCACACTTGGAGAACTTTGCATAATGCTTCTCCTCCCTCAATCTCTGTAATACCACCCGCAAATGTTGTGCGTGCTCCTCCTGGCTACGTGAATACACCAGGATATCATCAATAAAAATAATAACAAATGAATCCAGATATGGCCTAAATACATTGTTCACCAAATGCATGAACGTTGCTGGGGCATTAGTCAGCCCAAAGGACATAACAAAAACTCATAGTGCCATATCTAGTCCTGAAAGCAGTCTTCATAATGTTTGAATCCCTGATCTTCAACTAGTGATAGCCTGAACGGAGATCAATCTTGGAGAATACCCGTGCCCCCTGGAGCTGGTCAAATAAATCATCAATACGAGGCAGGGGATACTTGTTCTTAACTGTTATTTTGTTCAATCGCCTGTAGTCAATGCACATTCTCATTGTGCCATCCTTCTTTTTCACAAATAGAATCGGTGCACCCCACGGTGACACACTAGGCCGAATGAACCCCTTTTCTAGGAGTTCCTGAAGTTGATCCTTTAATTCTTTCAACTCCGCTGATGCCATGCGATACGGAGGAATGGAAATGGGTCGAGTGCCCGGCACCAGGTCAATACCAAAATTAATATCCCTATCTGGTGGCATGCTCGGTAGGTCTGCGGGAAACACATCAGGGAAATCCCTTACAATAGGAACAAAATCAAGGCTAGGAGTCTCAATTCCAACATCTCTCACAAACGCCAAATATGAAAGGCAACCCTTCTGAACCATACGCTGGACCTTTAAGAAAGAAATAACTCTACTTGGAATATAGTCAGTCATACCTCGCCACTCGATCCTCGGGATACCCGGCATAGCCAAAGTGACTGTCTTAGCATGACAGTCTAGAATAGCATGACACGGAGATAACCAGTCCATGCCCAGAATAACATCAAAGTCTACCATGCTCAATAGCAATAAATCAACTCGGGTCTCGAGACCCCCAATAGTCACAAGACAAGACTAATACACATGGTCTACAATAATAATATCGCCCACCGGGGTAGATACGTGCACAGGTAAAGCAAGACACCCTCGGGTCGTACCCAAATGATGAGCAAAACATGAGGACACATAAGAATAGGTAGAACTGGGATCAAATAAGACAAAGGCATCCCTGAGGCAGACTGAGATAATACCTGTAATAACCGCATCCGATGCAATGGCATCTGACCTGCCTGGAATAGCATAAAATTGAGCCTGGCCACCGACGGATTGACCTCCACCCCTGGGCAACCCTGGCTGCCTGGCCTCCACCCCTAGCTGACTGGGCAGGTGAAGAAGAAGCTGGAGTAGAAGACGAGGGCTAATTCCTCTGCTGAGACTGACCACCATGAAGTCGAGGACACTACCTCCTTATATGACCAAACTCACGGCACTCAGCAACTACCAGGTGCTGGAGAAGGGGACTGAAGGGAACCCCTCGCACCAGAATGACCAGCCGATGCACTCGGCGCAGAAGAACCCTGAGCTGAAGGGGCATAAGATGAGCTCTGAGCTGGGAGGGCACTAAGTGAAGGATGTCCCTGCTGGAACCTCTGATGACCACGGCCTGAAGACGCCCCACTATACTCTGGACGGGCCGACTGAGGAGGCCTGAAGGAACGACCTCTACCACACTGGGACTGGCCCCTAGATGGAGCACCACTGAATCTACCTGAACCACGAGGCCTCTTAGCCTCCCTCTCCTCATGCTCCCTGCGGCGAACCGTCTCAATATCACGAACAATGTCAACTACCTCCTCAAACGAGGCACCCAATACTCTCTCTCTAGTCATCAGAATACGGAGTGAATAGTGGAGGCCATCCACTAACCTCCTAATCCTCTCCCGATCCGTCGGGATCATCCAAGTAGCATGACGGGCCAACTGCAAAAATCTCATCTCGTACTGGGTCACAGACATGTCCCCCTGGGTCAACCACTCAAATTGTCGACGTAGCTCCTATCTGCAGGACTACGGTACATACTTCTCCAAGAAGAGAGTGGAGAATTGCTGCCATGTAAGGGGCGCTGCACCAATAGGTCTACGCCTCTCAAAATCCTCCCACCAGGTAAATGCATCCCCTGAGAATTGGAAGGTAGTAAAAGCCATACCACTCGACTCCAAAATCCTTGCGATGCGAAGCATACACTGACACTTGTCAAGAAACCCCTGGGCATCCTCTCCCTCAGCACCACTAAATGTCGGAGGCTTGAGCCTACCGAATCTCTCGAGACGACACTGCTCATCGTCGGGCATAGTTGGAACCATATAGTCATGAATTAGTGCAACCGGTTGAGCTGGAGCTGCTCCCGGTGCCTGCAATACCTGCACCACCTGCTCAGGTGTGCGAGCAGCGGGGGTCTGATTGCCTCCCCCGGCCTATGAAGTAGCGGCTATAGTAGTGGCTGAAACTGCCTGAGCCAGGCCAGTGCAAACTGATAATATCTGAGCCAAGGCCTCCAGGAGACCCGGAATCACAATGGGCACTGCCGGTGCCTGAACATGTGCTGCTGGAGCATCCACAGCTGGAGTCTAGTCCTGAACTAGGGTAGCTGGTAGATCAACAAGTGCTGCCCTCGCTGGTCTGCCTCGACCACGACCGCATCCGCGGCCTCTAGTGACCTCAGTAGGTGGTACTGGTGGTCGTCCGCCATGTCCGATAGCGCGAGTCCTCGCCATTTGCGAGAGAATAGAATACAGAAGTTTAGTTCTCGGATCAACAAAGTCACACGACAAGAATTTCAAGAATATGAAGTTTTTCCTAAAGGTTCTGCAGCCTCTCGAGGATAAATACAGACGTCTCCGTACTGATCCGCGAGACTCTACTAAACTGGCTCATGATTCGCGAGACCAAGTAACCTAGGCTATGATACCAACTTGTCACGACCCCCACCCCGGTCATGATGGCGCCCAACGCACTGCTAGGCAAGCCCGACCTCTTTGCAAATATTTCCCAACTTAACAGATTATAGATATACCACACAGAGGAAAACACTAAGCCATTATGTTGAAAGTCTAGGAATACTGAATAAATAAGCGGAAGTTTAACAAAATACTGCAACATAACTCCCAAAAAGGATCCGGTGTCACGAATATGAGCCTCTAATACAAAATGTCAACCTACTACAAGTCTATCTAAGAAATGCGGAATAAAATATAGGGATAGAAGGGAGAGATCAAGGCTGCGAACGCCATGCAGCTACCTCGATGCTCCCGGATGATGCTGTGCTGCTAATCAAGTCCTCACTCAGCCTGTGGGGTACCTGAATCTGCACGCAAGGTGCAGGGAGTAATGTGAGTACTCCGACCCATTGAGTAATAAACATAAATAAAGGCTGAGGGTAAGAAATCATGGAATAAAACAAAATAAGCTATAACTGGCAGTCTGGAACACTTAATCATGAAACAACACACCGATGAGATAAGGTACAGAAATACTATGGCAAGTAAACCAGACAAGTATCAAATGCATGAATGCAATGCAACACATAAGGTGGTACACTCTAGTACCCGATGTGGCATGCAGCCCGATCCTTTTAACGTCGATGACGCTCACTGTTGGTGTGTACAGACTTCGGAGAGGCTCCTACAGCCCAATCACAAATAATCAAGTCATCTAGTGGCACCAACCAGGCTCTCGGCCTCAATATCAGTATAATACCGCTGCGGCGCGCAGCCCGATCCATGCTCAATCTAGAAATTCACATAAGCCTCTCGGGCAATATCAAAATAATAAGTTCTCAGCTCAGAATGTCAGTAAAACAGTGTTCAGGTTTTCAAATCTTAGAAAAATGGCTGAGCATTTCAAAACAGTATTTAAACTTAGGACTGAAATCAATTGACAAGTCAAATATTGTGAAAACAGTGATAGAAATCCCTGAAGGATTCAAATAATCGGCACAAAGCCCAAAAATGACAATTTAATCCAAGTAGGATGATTTCCAAACAAGTCACAATCGAAAACACTGTATAAACATCATCCGGGACGGACCAAGTCACAATCTCCAACCACAAACGACCCCACACTCGTCATAGAGCGCGTATCTCGCCTCAATATAGCGTACAATATAAAATTTCGGGGTTTCAAACCCTCGGGACATCATTTACATCTATTACTCACCTCAAGTCGGCCAAAAGTCTAGATGCCTTTTCCCCTCGAATCGACCTCCTCGTGTGTCGAATCTTATCAAAACCACAAGGAATACATTACAATAGTCTAAAGGAACATAACCCAATCGAAAGGACTCAAAAATTATCAAAAATCACGAAGTTGGCAAAACCCGAGCCCGGGGCCCACTTCTCGAAAAATTATAAAATTTACATCACCGGATTCCTCTTCTCGCCCCGAGTCTATACATGTCAAATTTACCAAAATCGGAGTCCATTTGACTCCTCAAATTCCACTTTAAAATATCCAAGTTTCAAGCCCTAGCTTTACCCCTTTTGATGAATTTCCACAAATTTCCATGTAGATTCTACCATTAATTCATGTATTTAGGCAAAGGAACTCACCTCCAATTACACCTTGTTGAAATCCCCTTCAATTTCCGTCCAATAGCTCTCAAGGTTGCTCAAAATGGTGGAAATAAGACTTGGTTCGCGGATGAAATGTTATTAAAAATCATTCTGCCCAGGTGACATTTTCTTCTATGCGAATGCGAGGGCTATTTCGCGTTTGCGAAGCTCAAATTTCAATCTGCCAAAAATGCCCTTCGCGGACGCGTCCCACACCATGCGAACGCGAAGTTTCCTCCAAGGCACCTATGCGAACGCGAAGGCAAAAATCCCTGAGGCTCAATTCCTTATACGCGTTCGCGGCTACTTCCGCGCGAACACGATGCACACTCAGCTACCCATTCGCGAACGCGGACCCACGTATCGCGAACGCGAAGAGTAATTCACCTGTCTCCCAAGATCCTTCTTCGCGAACGCGTGACACTTACGCAAACGCGAAGGGTTAATTCTCTGCAACACATAGCTGGAAAAACCTGCAAATCCTCAAGGCTGAAATTGGTTCGATTGACCATCTGAAATCACCCCAAGGCCCCCGGGGTTTCAACCAAAAGCACCAACGCATCCTAAAACATCCTTCAAACTTGTTCCAATCATCAAAACACATCTAAAAAATGCTAAAACCATCCAATCACATCGAATTCAAGCCTAAGTTTCTTAAAAACTTCCGAAATACGCATTTGATCAAAAACCCGACCAAAATACCTCTGAATGACCTGAAATTTTGCACGCACATCCAAAATCACCTAACTAAGCTACAGCAACTCTCGAAATTCCATTCTGACCCTCGAATCAAAATCTCACCTATCAACCGAAATTCGCCAAAATACTAACTTCGCCAATTCAAGCCTAATTCTACACCGGACCTCCAAAATCACTTACGATCATACTCCTAAGTCACAAATCACTCCCAGAAGCTAACCGAATCACCAGAAATCATATCCGAGCTTTCTAAATCATAAGTCAGCATCCAATTGACTTTTTCAAACTAAACCTTCCTTAAAGAGACTAAGTGTCTCTTTTCCTACCAAAACCAATCCAACTCAACTCTAACACACCAAATGCCGATAATGAAACATGAAGAAGCATAAAATAGGGGAACCGGTATGGTAACACATGAGATGACGGGTTGGGTCGTCGCAATAATGTATCTAATTTGGCCCTAAATACGCAACTAATCAAATCAGGTCTATTTTGTGCCACATCGCTAACTGCTAAATGTTCCTCAATTTCTGGCCAAGCTGGGTTACATGTCATCGTTATAAATAAATCAGGCTTTCCAAAATAATGTACTAATGCAATAGCGTCCATATAACGTTGACGCATATCTCTAGGCCCTCATATAAATGAATTTGGCAGAAATGTTTGTTTTCCAACATTAGAAGCATCTTGTTCACCAAGTCTTAAAATGTCAAAAGGTCCATTTAACATATCCATTCTGAACAAATCTTGATTGAAGAAAACAAAATCCAATCTTTGAGTCTCCAATTTTATATATTCATCAACCGAATATTGTTGAAGTAATCTACCTGTATGTATAAGTTCTTCTTCATCATCGTTTCTTATCTGGAGCTTGTAACTGTAGTATTCACGAACTGAAATTTTATCTCTCTTTCGTTTCCCTTTTTGCATAACTTGATCTTCCATATCAAGATATCCGTCAACAGAGGTGAAATTTTTTATATTTGGTAGTTGTTCCAAATCAGACAGAGCATTATTTTTAGGCATATTTTCTTCCCCATGAAACTTTCTAATATCACAATGCCACCCACTTTGGCCATATGGAAATAGTAAAGGATACTATAAAGGATCATAACACCCAAAATAGTAGTTCACTTTTTGTGTTCTATTATATGAGTATAAATTTGAATGTGCGGTACATGAATAGCACCAACATCATTCTCATCAACCCATATTGTTGTAACCTCAGTAGTACTGGGCAAGTTAAATATTCGTTGATCCAATCCAGAGTTACATTTAAGTGCGATGTGATAGTTCTGTAAGTTTGAAATCTCAGATAAAGTTCGTAAAAATATAGAATATGGATTATCTCTCTGTGTGTCTATCAATTCCCTAACTATCAATTCATCTATTTTATCAGAGCAAGCCATTCTATTTGCAATCTCATTGTCGTTATCATAAAAGTACAACTGCAAATTTTTAGGCCTTCTCTCTGCAGGATATAAATCATCTATAAAGTGATACATTTGACCTTGAACTCTGAATGTATATATACCACGATTTATTTTGGCTAGATCTTTATCGTAACTGACACCAAGCGAGTTAAAAGCAAACATATTATTATACATTCTAATATACGTCTGGAAATGCTTGGATTTTGTAGAAGATCCTAGATATAAATTTCTCAGTGCAGGTGACATTTTATGGTAAGTCAACTTAACTGTACCGTTAGCACAACAAAATGAAGGTGATTCATACTGAAATTTTTTGGCCGAGTAGAATTCACAATTTGGCACTTTTTTAAGTGGGAACATAGTCAGAGCGTAATCGGATATTATTAGGCATATTTCTCTTTTTTCCATAACCAATATTAGTCAATTTTTTCTTATTCTTTATATGACTTGCATACGCCAAACAGACTTAAGGAGTGGAAAAAATTATGAAACAGTAAAAAAGTAGAAACGATATGTTATGTTCATACTAACCATCAGCCAAAATCGGCTCAAAGGATGTAGCACTTGACTCATTTGAAGTGCCTGATGTAGAACCTGGTGCAACACGATTATGGATTAAATATTTGAGCATAGTATATGTACAATTGTCACTGATCAAGGTTACATGATTACCTTTTTCAAAAACATGAAAAGGGTACAACATATTTTTCTCCTTGTGAAGCATAGCAAGTGGCGTACAAACTTCACATTCGTTGGTTGCTGCAAGATTTTTTTTTTTAACAAACATGAGAACCAGATGGGCATAACTGTTTCACATGCGCACTCATATATGTGTGTATATACATATATATATGTGGTAAAAGGCATATAGTGAATTTAATGTTCTAACCTATTTTTGGCAGAGAACAAGAGGCTGCAACAGCAAAATTACATGGCATTACAGATGCTGGTTCAACAGGATTGACATAAGTTTTACTTGCGAGAAAACGATTAGTTGTTGTCTCTCTTTTTTTTTAGACGTCGTTGCAGCAGAAGCGCATTCTTTTCAGCCATGGTCATATTATTGTACACTTCACGGCATTTGGCATTCTTATCATAAGCTTCTGTCGTTATGCAAGGACATTTTTTTGTTTGATGAGGATCCATTGTTGACAGAACTTGAGTTTTGCAAATGTCACTATTCTAATCACAGTACAAACCTACATCAGGAAAATAAAGATTAAAAGGTGTAGTAACTTGCCATATATCAATTTTAAGTCTTTAGACTCCTGTCTTTGTTTAACGCAGGTCAACTCCCTTAGAAGTATGGGCTTCAGGAGGGATAAACAATACCACCAGAAAAAGATATCCTGATTTAAGCTTTATTCAAGACATCAGGAGATTCCAATTTCTCCTTACTCTTGTAAATTAAACTCCTGTTACACATGTTAAGAATATTGAAGCTCATGATCACTAAAACATTATACTCTAATCTGAATTTCAAATTTCAAATTACATTGGCAACTGATAAATCCCTATTCACAATCTGTAAAGCTGACAGGGCCAGTGATTGAGTGCTAGATTGATCAACGACAAAGCAAACAAAGAAATTGTACAATAGCTTTTCAGTACACATTCACTTGCATTATACTATCTTCAACCAATTTCCACCACGGCAAGTGGTTGAAACACCCTATTCATAATTAGTGAAATAGTAGTTCAGTTCCTAATGGATGCATGCTGATGAGGACACCTCATCAATTCAATTCAAAGGCAAATCCATATCCTAGTCACACGACTAAACACATATTGGAGTGAAACCTTAAAGGGTAGAGGGAGACTAAAGAGCATAATAAGAGAGACACTGGAAGCTTTCATATTTTATATCTTCCCCTTTTAGCCGGAGCAACAAATAGGTGACTTTACAAATCTTTTTACTGCAGTGACTATCTCTATATCAGGTTTCCCTAGAGCAAAGACAGGTTGATCTAGTTACATGAAATAAAAGAATTGACGCGTGACAGCTTAATCCCCAGTTAAGTGAGATTTCCCTTTTGGTATTGGTCCATGCCATTTCATGGCAAGCTGATCATTTATGCTGAAGGTAGCGAACATAGTGGTTTCAAACACCACACAAGTGAAAGGCTGATGGACAATAGAGTGATCCAGACATTGAATAATGTAAGGTATACAAAATAAGAGCTGAGATACTGTTTCAAAGTTTGCATGCCTAATTATTAAAGAGTGTAATTACGGAACTATGCTAAAACCTATCAAAGAAATCGACACAACAGCAAACTTGAAAAAGCAGAACAAACTATAAAGATATGAGAATAGAATTCCCATTTAACTGAATACTAGATGCAAGAACCTCAAAATCTATTACTGCTCGACGCATCGTTTACCTAAAATAAAATCAAAATTACACAAAATCAAAATCATCAAACTATTCTTCGCAAAAATCGAATAGAAAGTGTGATTCGTTGAAGAATTTTTGTCAAACACATATAAGACCCTTATTATCAGGGAAGTACACAAAAGCTGGGTAAAATGAATCGAAATCCCAGGTAAAAGATAATTAACCTGATAACTATGTCCGCGAAACGCACAAATTGAGTCGTAAGAGAAAAGATCGGCAAAGAGATTTGAGGAAAATAGACACTGAAAATTGAAGAAAAATTGAGAAAGACATGAAAATCCGAGAAAGATCAGTATGAACTTTTCTGAGTTGAATTCCATATATGGACGTGGCAGTGATTGAGAAATCGAAGATAACACGTGAGGAAAATAGACACTGAAAATTGAAGAGAAATTGAGAAAGACATGAAAATTCGAGAAAGATCAGTATGAACTTTTCTGAGTTGAGCTCCATATATGGACGTGGCAGTGATTGAGAAATCGAGAGAAATCGAAGATAACACGTGTGTAGAAAGCTAAAATATTTGAAATTTTCAAATTACCCTTACTACCCCAAGCTGCTCTCTTAGCCTCTTCTACAATAGTAGTAAAGTAAAATGTTGTTATGATTGTACTTTCTTTATATAATATTTTAATTAATTTCATAGGGGCAAGTGCATAGATATTTGCTCTCATGACGTTATTTAGAACTAGTCGGTATTTAGTTCTAAAATTGCAAAATTTTATTTTGTCCTAAAATTTTTAATTTCAAGATAATTTGTGATATTCTTGTCTCGAAAATTTAACTGAAAAATTGAAACTAAAATCGAGGAAGTATTGGTTAATTTTTAAACGGAAAAGGTTCAATTTTATCCCTAAACTATGGAATATGACTCACTTTTATCCTCCGTTTTAAACTGGGCCAAAAATATCATCGCCGTTAGTAAAGTGGGCCTAAAATATCCCTCAACTTAACACAATGGACCAAAAATGTCCCTCAACTTAACAGCCCTCCATACAAGCCATTTTTATCCTACATGGCATCCACATGGCTGTGACATGGCAGCCACATAAGCGGACAGCCCTCTAAACCCGCTCCGACCCATTTTCAAACAATTTTAACTCACAAATCTAGGAATCTTGGTTATTGTATGTAGTTACAAATTTGGGAGCTCGTTGATCTTCCTTACCGTTTTTTTTTTGAAAATCTGGACAGTTTGAACCGTGTTTTATTTACAGCAGTTTTTTTTGGCAGTGTAATGTTACTGCAGTTTTTTTTGTTGAAAAACTAGACATTTTGGACAGTGTTTTGTTAATATTTTTTTTTTTGCACAACTGGACAGTGTAATATTACTGCAGTTTTTTTTTTTAAATCGGGACAGTTGGGAAAGTGTTTTATTTTCAACATTTTTTTTTTGCAAAACTGGACAGCTTTGGACAATTAATGTTACTGCATTTTTTTTTTTGAAAAACTAGACAGTTTGGACAGTGGTTTATTTATAGCGATACTTTTGTGTAATGTGACAGCAGTTTTTTTTTTTTTTTTTTTTTTTGCAAAACTGAAAGTTTTGAACAGTGTAATGTTACAACAGTTTATTATTTGGAAATGGGTCGGAGAAGGTTTAGAGGACTGTCCGCTTATGTGGCTGCCATGTCACAGCCACGTAGATGTCATATAGGATAAAAATGGCTTATGTGGAGGGCTGTTAAGTTTAGGGACATTTTTGGCCCATTGTGTTAAGTTAAGAGACATTTTTGTCTCACTTTACTAGCGGCAAGGATATTTTTCGCTCAGTTTATAAACGAAGAACAAAAGTGAGCCATATTCCATAGTTTAGGGATAAAATTGGACATTTTCCGATTTTTAAATAACAACTAGTTAAAGTGGTTACCTAGTGTCTACAATTTCATAGGTCAGGCTGTGTTGATAAATGAAAGGAAAATGTTCTCGGGCGAGAGTAAAACCATTTACACAAAATAGGTGACGAAATTAGAAGTATTTACGCAAAATAGTTGACTTGAATGATAAAGTACCAATAATTTGTTATGATAAAGTGCCAATAATTTGTAATAAAAGTCAAGAGTCTGGGATTTAATGTTAAGAGTATGAGTCTTATAACTTGAGCTTATAGAGTTTAAATATATAGAGTTTAAGTGGGCGTTTAGACATAAGAATTTTGAAATTTCAGAAAAAACTGGGGAAAAAAAAAAGTTTAAGGTGAAAATCATATTTGAAAATTTGGAGTTGCATTTGGACATGATAATTTGGAGCCGTTTTTTATTTTTCGTGAGTAATTTAAAGTGAATTTTGGAAAATAATTTTTGGAGTATTTTAAATTTTCAAAATTTTTTGAAATATAACTTTAAAATTTTTAATTGTTTTATGACCAAAAACTAATTTCAAAAGAAAGAAATTTTTTCGAAAAAAGTAAAAAAATTCTTATGGCAACGGGCCGTAACATTTTTTTACTCTACATGATATTAAATTTTAAACTGCCTTTGAATGATATTACTGTTGAGTTTCTTTTTAATATGGAAAAGTATTAAAAGGAGGGTGAATGGGAAATTGAGGGAAAATAAAATTTTTGAGTAAAATTTTAAGTTTCTCTCTCTTTTTAACGAGACATTGTACCATATTGGAAGAGGAAAAAGATTTTGGTGGATTTATATACAAATGCACTTCATGTAGCTCTTAAAGAGTTAGGAAGAAGGCAAGCCTCGTGTCGTCGCCATCGTCGCTCGCTCCGCTCGGCTTGGGCTTTGGATTTGGATTTGGTCAATTGATTGATTAATTTTTTGGACCAAATTTATTTGTTAATAGTGAATATTAACGTAATATAATTCGTGTTTGTAACGGATGTTTCCCAATCCGTAGTTTCTTCGGCCAAGTGCATGCCCCATTGTCCATTGGCAGCCTAGTGCTCCATGAGCAAGTGCTCATTTCACAATGTTAAGTGCTTCCTCCATAATAGCCTAGTGATTGCTCCACCGTGAGTGATGGCTGGTCATTCTCTTAACAAGCTAACTGCACTATAAATATGGGCAGTAGCTGTTATAGCAAAGAGAACACTGAAAAAACGTTGATATCCTCTTCAGTAAGAACTCAACTTTGGCTATACATTGCATTCCTTCCTCTCAGAATTTTCATTCGATGTTTTGTTGGAGAGTAAAGCCTATGTGGCGTTTTGTTGGAGATTAAAATCTACGTGATTTTTTACTCTAGTTTTAAACATTTGTTTGTGTCATTTTTTACAGAAAAAATGGCGAATGACAGCAAACCAAAATGTTTCGACGGTAACTGTCAACGCATCGATAAGCCGAACCCTGACATTGGCACCGGCAGAAAAACCCAAAAAAAATTTCGGGATTGATTTCAAGCGCTGGCAGCAGAAGATGTTCTTCTACTTGACTACTTTATGTCTACAGAAGTTCATCAAGGAAGATGTTCATGATCTGCCCGATGAAACTCCAGAGAATGAAAGCTTTCTCGTGATTGAGGCGTGGAAGCATCCTGACTTTTTGTGCAAGAATTATATTCTTAGCGGACTGGAGGATAATCTGTATAACGTCTACAGTAATGTGGAGACCTCAAAAGAACTGTGGGATGAGTTGAAGAGAAATACAAAACTGAAGATGCCGAGATGAAGAAATTCGTTGCCGCAAAATTCTTGGACTACAAAATGGTAGATAGCAAGTATGTTATTATCCAAGTCCAAGAATTGCAAGTGATTATTCATGATCTACTTGCTGAAGATATATATAAAATAAATACTGATGTTGAAAGTGAAATTTGTAGTATTTTTACTAACAGATTTTTCATTGAAGGTCATGTTATCAATGAAGCATTCCAAGTTGCAATAATTATTGAGAAGCTGCCTCCTTTGTGGAAGGATTTCAAGAACTACTTGAAACACAAACGAAAGGAGATGTCCCTTGAAGATCTCATTATTCGGTTGAGAATCGAAGAGGACAATAAAGCTGCTGAAAGGAGAGGCCGTGGAAATTCAACAATAATGGGAGCAAATATTGTTGAAGATAACAAAAAAAAAGGCTTCTGGTATGAAATACAACCCAAGCAAGAAGCGATTCAGTGGAAACTGCTATAACTGTGGAAAAACCGAACACAAAGCTACGGAGTGTCGTGCTCCGAAAAAAGACAAAAAAAGGGGTCAAGCAAACATGGTAGAAAAATATGATGATGTTGATGACTTGCATGCCATACTTTCTGAATACAACTTGGTGGGCAATCCTAAGGAGTGGTAGATTGATTCTGGAGCCATCCGCCATGTTTGTGCTGTAAGGGAAGCATTTTCTACATATGCTCATGTTGGACCCGAAGAGACACTTTCTATGGGAAATGCTGCAACGGCCAAGATTGAGGGATGTGGGAAGATATTTCTGAAAATGACTTCCGGCAAAGTGGTAACTTTGAACAACGTCCTTCATGTTCCCGAGATTAGGAAGAATTTAGTCTCTGCTGGACTTCTTGTTAAGCACGGTTAAGTGCATTTTTGTGTCTGGCATGGTTGTAATAAGCACGAATGAAATGTTTGTAGGAAAAAGTTACCTCACCGAGGGCCTATTTAAGCTGAATGTAATGCTTATTGAAAATAATAATAAAATTTTAGCTTCTTACTTACTTGAGTCAAATAATTTATGGCATGTACGTTTTGGTCATGTCAATTATAAAACCTTGCGAAAAATGATTAACTTGGAAGTATTGCCTAAATTTGAATGCGAAAAATCAAAATGTCAAATATGTGTGGAATCTAAGTATGTTAAACATCCTTATAAGTCGATTGAACGGAATTCAAATCTTTTAGACTTAATTCACATATATATATTTGTGATATGAAGTCAATACCATCTCGTGGTGGAAAAAAGTATTTCATAACTTTTATTGACGACAATACTCGAAAAAAAGTATTTCATAACTTTTATTGACGACAATACTCGATATTGCTGTGTTTACTTACTTAACAGTAAAGATGAAGCAATAGACGCATTCAAGCAATACAAACATGAAGTTGAAACGCAACTTAGCAAGACAATCAAAATGATAAGAAGTGATAGGGGTGGTGAATATGAATCTCCTTTTGAACAAATATGTTTATAATATGAAATTATTCATCAAACAACGGCCCTTACACACCCCAATCCAATGGGATTGCAGAAAGAAAGAATCGTTCATTAAAGGAGATGATGAACACATTCTTGATAAGTTCTGGATTGCCACAGAACTTGTGGGGGTAAGTCATTCTTACGGCTAGCCGAATACTAAATCGAGTACCCCATAGCAAAACACAATTCATTCCATATGAAACATGGAAAGGAAGGAAGCCCAACTTGAATTATTTTAAAGTGTGAGGGTGTTTGGCAAAAGTGCAAATTTCTAAACCCAAAAGGGTAAAAATAGGACCGAAAACTGTTGATTGTGTTTTTATAAGATATGCGACCAATAGTAAATCATATTGATATCTGGTTCATAAATCAAAAAATTCCGGCATTCATAATAATACGGTTATAGAATCAGATAATGCTGAGTTCTTTGAATATATATATATAGAATCAGATAGTTATTTGGTGAAGGATTTAAACGACCTCGGGAAGAAACAAAAGAAAGTACATGTAATCAGGAGGATCCAAAATGTAGTAAACGTCAAAGAACGTCTACTTCATTTGGATAAGATTTTGTGACTTTCTCATTGGAGAATGAGCCTCAAATATTTAAAGAAGCTATTTCTTCTTCAGAATTATTGTCTTGGAAAGATGTAGTCAATAGTGAAATAGAATCCATATTGAAAAATAATACATGAGAATTGGTTGATCTTCCTCCTGTAAATATACCTTTGGGTTCTAAATGGATTTTTAACAGAAAACTGAAAGATAATGTCAATATTGATAAATTCAAGGCAAGACTTATAGTCAAAGGGTATATACGACGAGAAGGTCTTGACTACTTTGATACATACTCTCCAGTTACAAGAATTACGTCCATACGGATGTTAGTAGCATTAGCTACAGTGTATGATCTTGAAATTCATCAAATGGATGTTAAGACAGCCTTCTTAAATGGAGAGTTGGAGGAAGAAATCTACATGGAACAACCTGAAGGGTTTGTGGTTCCAAATAAAGAAAAGAAGGTATGTAGACTTGTTAAATCCCTCTACGGACTAAAACAAGCACCTAAACAATGGCATGCGAAATTTGACCAAATAATGTAGTCAAATGGTCTTAAGATAAATGAATGTGATAAATGTGTGTACTTTAAAAATGTTCCAAATCACATAATCATTATTTGCCTATATGTGGATGATATGCTGATAATGAGTAATGACATTGCCAACATAAATGCGACTAAACGTATGCTAACTAACGAGTTTGATATGAAGGACTTGGGAGTTTCGGATTTAATTCTGGGGATTAAGATCCATAAGACTCCTCAAGGTCTGGCATTGTCACAATCTCATTATATTAAGTCAGTACTTGAAAAATTCAAGAACTTGGGGTTTAAAGTTACAAAGACTCCAATTGACGTGAATATTGCATTAGCAAAGAACAAAGGCCAAAGCATATCACAATTGGATTATGCTCGTGTGTTGGGATGCTTAATGTACATTATGAATTGTACACGACCAGATATAACTTGTGTTATAAGTAAACTGAGTCGATACACGAGCAATCCAGGTCAATCTCATTGGATGGCAATGAAGCAAGTTTTGCGATATTTAGAACATACCTAAATTATTGATTTGCACTACAATAAATATCCTGCGATGATTGAAGGATACTATGATGCAAATTAAATTACCGGTTCAACTGATTCGAAGTCCACAAGTTGATATATATTCACTATTGGTGGAGGAGCGGTATCTTGGAAGTCGTCCAAACAAACTTGTATTGCCCCACTCTACAATGGAGGCTGGGTTCATAGCCTTGGATAAAGCCGGTGAAGAAGTTGAATGGCTCCGAAATTTTTTGGAAGATATTCCATTCTAGCCCAAATTGTTGGCACCAATATGTATACATTCCGATAACCAAGCGGCAATTGGAAGGGCTGGAAGCGTTATGTATAACGGTAAATCTCGTCATATACGACGAAGACATAAAACCGTTAGACAACTACTCTCTAGAGGAATTATCACGATTGATTATGTAAAATCAAGTGATAATGTGTCGGATCCACTTACAAAAGGCCTAACTAGAGAGGTAGTTGAGAAATCATCAAGGGGAATGGGACTGTTGCCGAGAACAAGTTATAGTGGCGGTAACTATACCTAGAAGACTGGAGATCCCAAGATCTTGGTTCAAGGAGATCAAACAAAGTCATTTCTGACGGTTCAACATTGTAAACTAAACTTTTAATCCATTCTCGTGAAGAGACAATGTTCAGTACCAAGGATAAAGCATTAAGGCTTTTTAATGATTTCTAGATTTGATACGGGGTATATCAAATAGTATATCTACGGGATGACACATTTAGGAATCACCTATATAAGTGTGAAGTGTTAGCCGCTTCAAGGAGAATTTTGCAAGGCCAATTCTCTACGCACTTATAAAACCGGGCGGTGTTCATGGCTGAAACGAATACGACAACGAGAACCAAAAACGGTTAAGGGTTGATTGTGTGACCTATGGTTGTCTAGGTATACACTAAAGTTCTATGGTTCAAAGATATCAAATCTAACGATCGACCGAGTATATCCGACATAAGTTCACTACGGAAAGTTCAAAGGGAAACCTACTTATCCAGATGCAATTAATCCTTGCTTGCGAATCACACAAGTTTTTCATGCATACTTCCGTGATATAGCCATTCCCCATTCATGTGGGGGATTGTTGAGTTTCTTTTTAATATGAAAAGGTATTAAAAAGAGGGTGAATGGGAAATGGAGGGAAAATAAAATTTTTGAGTAAAATTTTAAGTTTCTCTCTCTTTTTAATGAGACATTGTCCCATATTGGAAGAGGAAAAGAATTTTGGTGGGTTTATATACAAATGCGCTTCATGTAGCTCTTAAAGAGTTAGGAAGAAGGCAAGCATCGCATTATCGTCGTCGCTCGCTCGCTCGCTCGGCTCTGCTTCGACTTCGGCTTCGGATTCGAATTCGAATTTGGATTTAGTCAAATGATCGATTGGTTGATTAATTTTTTGGACCAAATTTATTTGTTAATAGTGAATATTAACGTAATATAATCCGTATTTGTAACAGATGTTTTCCAATCCGTAGTTTCAACGGCCAAGTGCCTGCACCATTATCCATTGGCAGCCTAGTGCTCCATAAGCAAATGCTCATTTCACCATGTTAAGTGCTTCCTCCATAATAGCCTAGTGATTGCTCCACCATGAGTGATGGCTGGTCATTCTCTTAACAAGCTAACTGCACTATAAATATGGGCAGTAACTGTTAGAGCAAAGAGAACACTGAAAAAACGTTGATATCCTCTTCAGTAAGAACTCAACATCGGCTATACATCGCATTCCTTCCTCTCAGAATTTCCATTCGACTTCTGAGTTCTCCTCCCTTATTCTGTATTGTTTTTAACTACAAACAAATCATCCGTAAGTGTGATTTGTTGCCAAACTTTGTGTTCGCTGAAACATTGGCATTTGAAGTACCGCTACACCAGTGTGTAATTCGTTCTATCCTGGGAGAAAATAATCCATGACCTTGGGTACTATGAGGGGATTAAATTCCTTAAGGAAACACTGTGAAGTCAGTGGACTCGAATTAATTACTATTTCATTTATATTTACGTTTATACGCTAATGTTCTTTTCTCCAGAATTATTATTTACAAATACATGATAACTACATTAAACTACAACTAACAATTACAGCGAGGAATAACGTAGAAAATACTAAGCTGAAAGGAGCTTTTTTCCTCTTTGGAAGCAACTTTTTTTCTTCTTTTCAAACCCATTAGTTCAGATTTTTGAGTGACAATGTTAGTTTTTGGGTTTTGGATCAAATTTGTCATCTTCTAGCATACATTAAGGACTACATCTGACAAAAAGATATATCAAAGACCAAAATAGTCCAATCCCTACAAATTAAGGATCATTTTGGCTATTTTCTCAAAATTGTCAAGTCCCTGATGTTATATGCTTGCGTACAAAAGGAAACTGCGCCAGATCATGTCTCCCACTTCTTCAGCATATATCCATTTCCACCTACTCTAAAAATCTCTCTGCAAATTCCACCATTTTCTCACCATTACCTCTAACAAATACTATTCAACTCAATAGAAAATTCCAATTTAAATAAAAAAAGTTAGAAAAATCAAAACTTTTAAAAATGGGTTCTTTACAATCTCTTATCCATCTTCATCTTAATGCTTCATAACAATTTTCTCATCAGATTCCTTAGTTTTCTTGGCCTAATTGGTATTTCACTACTGTTCTATTCAATTCTCATGGAAACAGATCCAATGCAGGAGGTACAACTCAATGAAGCAGCAGAGATCAAGAAGCTGGAAGTTTATTCTGTGTGGGCACTTCCATCGGAAGACGTGAAGGAGAGGCTGAAAAAGTTGATGGGTGGTCTCCGATCAGAGTTTGGTGGGCCCCAATTTGAGCCTCACGTGACTGTTGTAGGAGCAATTACGTTGACGGAGGATGAGGCACGTGACAAGTTCAGAAAGGGATGTGAAGGAATAAAGACGTATAATGCTACTGTTGAGAAAGTTGGTACTGGAACTTTCTTTTATCAGTGTGTTTACCTTTTGCTTCATCCAACTAATGAGGTAAAAACTTTCAGAATTTTTAATTTTGGTTGGAATTTTTCAAATGCTGTTTTATTCTTTTTGTATTTTCTGTGTAAGATTCAGGGGTGACAATTTGAGCCAAGGTTGGGCGCGTTATTTACCCTTTCATTTGTTGAACAGATACATGTAAAGTTGGACTGATTTTTAGTTCAAATTGATTCATGAGTAACTTGGCTAATTGTCTTATTTGGTAATTAAATAATTAATAAGAAAACAACATTAATTAAAGTATGGTAAGAGTTAAGCGGGTTGACTATGACCCGTATTTTAGTGCATCTTGACCCTTTTTGGGCGGGTTGTTGACCAACCCATTTATTGACGTGCCTAAAATCAGCCCAACCCGCCCACTTGACGTCCCTAATAAGATTGCTATAGAATGAGTTAGTAGTAGTAAGTTCTGTTACTAATCTGTTGTTTGGATATACAATCTCTATCCCGTTTTATGTGACACACTCTCATTTTACTTTAAACTTTCTATTTTATACTTATTAACATGATTTTATGGCCACCTGAATGTTGTGGCATGTTCTGGACTATGAGTTTCAAATGTTTAAATAGCTTCACATCAAAATAGGACAGAGGGATATATAAGTCTAGTTAACATCTTGAACGGCATATCCGGTCAAATTCGTCATATAAAATGTGACAAAAGGAGTAACTTGTTCATTGTCGTGTTAGGTTTCACCATGTTTCATGGGGTTAAATGAATATCCAATTTAGTGAAAACTTCTCCAAGTTATTGTTAGGCTGAAGAAAGCTTAAATGAAGTCTATGGCTAATGGGAAATTCTTTAGTTAACCCTCTCGATGGCTTATAGGGCACAGCAAGTTAAATAGGAGTGGTATTTTGATGTGGCTAAGAGGGCACGGTATATACTACACAGTGTGGTCATATTCTTCACTGAGAAGACTTTTGGGCTGTTGATTAGACTTTTTTGGGAGTATAAGATGACTTAAGAGGAGGATTGCATAAGATGTGCAGAACTCTTGTGTTGAAAAAGCAATTTATCCAATAACACAGTGTTTAGGTATAGGAATAGTAAAAATCCAATAACATGTCTCTGCTAGTGATCAAGAATTATTCGACCTTTTGATCATGTAAGATTAGAAGAGTCCTGTTGGTATCAATCCATAACAGCAATACTGTTGGTTGGACCAAATGGTCGTTTCTACAGGTGATGTCTGTCTGAACAGATATCAGTTGTAGGGGACGAGTGACATATAAACATCAAATGAGATTGTGAGCTTCCCACTGAAACGTGACATTGTGAATTAACAGTGACATTGTGAGCTTCCCATTGAAACGTGCTCAAATCATGTCTCTGCTTGTGGAGAATTATTTGACCTTTCAATCGTGTATAAGATTAGAGGAGTCTTGTTGCTATCTGTAAGTCCTAACCAATAATAGCAATATTGTTGGTTGGACCTAATTGTCACTACCTACAGGTGATATCTGTCCGAAACATGTATCAGTTGTAGGGGCAGAGTGAGATATTAGCGTCAACTAACAAAGGCGATATATGCGCAGACTCTCCAAAATGCTGCTGAACCCGTGTCAAACCCTCCAAAAATGCACTACTTTTGGATGATTTGACACACTCCCTGCAACATTTTTAGAGATTCCGAGCAACATAGCAGAGGTGTAATATATTGATTTGGTATTCTCGGCTGCCATTCAATGTGTATTGAAAGAATCCATTTTTTTTTGTCGGGGTGGGGAGATAAGTAAAGAATCCCTTTGAATCTAATTGGAGATGGGGAGAAAACAGAAGAAGTGAATGAGACGATACATTTAGAAGTGAAGCAGAGGGAGGATGAGGCATAAGACAAGTTCTCAGTTGCTATTCAATTGCCATATATGATTGTTACTTTCATGTTTTTGCTTCTTGTTTCTTCACTATTCTGTCTCCTCATCCTTGAAGGGAGCGCATCCTATATTTTTATCGTATTTAATCCGTAAGAACGCTCTATATTGACATAGTGCATGGTTTTGGCGTTCAACATGAAAACTGGAAACAAAGAACATATCGAATGGCTATTGGAACAGAAGCTTTTGGATTTTCACCTTTGAAGGGTTTAAGAATGCTAGAGTTATTTATTTAACCTTAAGGTTTAGCAGGAAAACTTATCAGAAGAAACTTCTATCTTGCAACTAATTGAATAGGAAAAACAAACACATATTAAGGATTATGGAAACATCCTCTCTATCCTTTTCGGGTAGGGGTAAGGTCTGCCTACACTCTACTCTCCTCAGACCCCACTAGTGGGATTTGTGGGATTTTACTGGGTATGTTGTTGTTGTTGTTGTTGTACCATGCTTTATTTTAATTTATGATCACTTTGTTTGAGTTGCTGAGGATTAAGCAGTGACATCGAAATTCTTTCTACCAGGTTGTGGAGGCTAGTGCACGCTGCTGCAGCAACTTTGGTTACAACAACTCAAGTCGTAAGTTTTTTTCCTTGGATTTTCCATCCCTTCAATTCTTATAATTTAGTCACAAGAAGCTTTTGTCATTTGTGGCTACAACTGCTCTCCGTTTCTGACTCATCTTCTTACTTATAGAAATATTACAACAACAACAACAACCTAGTGTATTCCCACAACTTGTCTGCCTCATCTTCTTACTTATAGCAGTGATGATACTCATTCGAAATATTACAACAACAACAACAACCACCTAGTGTATTCCCACAACTGGGATCTTGGGGAGGGTAGGATGTACGCAGCCTTACCCCTACCCTTCCAATAGACCCTCAGCTAAAGAAAAAATGGAAGAAGCACTGATAGCAAGTGACTAGTTTAGTATATTAATGATGCAAAATAGATGGTAGGGGGGATGCACTCAACCCCAACCATTCCAGTGGCAAATCTACATTGACCTTGCATGAACTTAGCGACTAGCTCGTTTGGAACATAGAAGTCGATATTTGCTTAAAGATAGCTCCTTTTGGATCTTAAGCTCCCCAATGTTGAAAGCTAAATTGAAAAACTACCTGGGATATGGTGTTGATTTGTCACCACTTGGTACGTGAGGTTCTTTGGAAAATCAAAAAGTTGAAATGTATGGACCAGCTTTTCCTGGCTGAATAAGGGAATCAACACTAGTTTAATATGTGAATATTCACCTTCTTAAATTATGGATGTTTGATTTTTTCACATATGTTTCTTTGAGTTTGCCCCCTTGGTTGATTTTATGTTGCTAACGTTCTTCCTTGCCTTGAGACGGGGATTATGAGCTAGGTTTTCTATTGCTAATGGGTGATTTTTGTGATTGTGCAGCATACATGCCGCATGTGAGCCTGCTTTATGGCGATTTGACAGATGAAGAAAAGAAGAAAGCTCAAGAAAAGGCTTATATACTTGATGAGAGCATTGGCAACTTGAGTTTCCAGATAACTCACCTTGCATTGTACAAAACAGACACTGAAGACAAAAGCCTCAAATCGTGGGAGAAGATCGTAGAGTACAATCTCAGCCCCTAACTAGTTTTGTAAGCTCAACCTGTTACGTTAAATTTGCATTGCCAGTAACTTTTGCGTCTTTTGGATGTGTTATAAATAAGAATTGTACTGTTGTGGCTTCTCTTTTCTGTATACTTTTGTCTTTTGAAAAATTTCAGGAATTAATGATACAATCATAAAGCAGTGTAATTGTCAAAGTTTGGCCTTCATTTACTCTGCTAAGAATTTCACAACTAGTCTCCAGCTTTATGGGATTAACAATAAAAAAGCTCTCTTTCACGCTTGATGTTTAAGGGGCACTAACTAACAGCTGAGTCTTTTTCGAAACGCATGGTAAAGTTAACCATCATACAGTTCAAACCTTCACGTCGATGTGAGCTCTTTGCTCACCAACTTCATTTTCCCCTCTCGGAGACTTGCTCTGTGTAGGTTTGAATCACTTACAATACACATACGCTACGATGAAAGGCGTTGGGTTAGGAGTGTTGTCAATATGGTACTTTTTTTTTTTTTGGTATTTGTTCGATGAAAAATGCAAGTCTGATTTGTCCACTTTCTTCGTTCCCTCTGATAGTCAAAGGAAAAGTGATCTGAAATTGGCAAATTGATTTATCTATCAATCTTACTTTTAGAGAAGGAATAAAGCACAGGGTATGTTGGAAACAGCCTCTCTGTCCTTTTCGTGGTAGTGATAATGTCTGCGTATATTCTACTCTCCCCAGACCTACTAGTGAAATTTTACTGAGTACGTTGTTGTTGTTGTTGTAGAGAAGGAATAAAGCACTGGCCACAAATCTACTACTTCAATGTATTGTTCCTGAGCATAGACCCCAAAGCTAACTGAACAAATCAACCTAATTAGAAGTTGCAGAGGTTAACTCATGGTAACCACAGAGCCTTTTTTGCCAAGCACAATCACCACAAAGGTCTAGTTCTAGCATGTAATTTTTTTTTTTATGTGCGGCCTTTCTCGAGATCCAGTATAAACGCATGATATTTGGGAGAAATTAAAAAATAGTCAGATTTACAAGTGGTCATTCAAAAATAGACACAGTTTCAAAAGTAATCGAAATTTAGCCATTTTTTATGTAAAGATAAATATAAACAAAAATACTATTCAAAATCCGGAAAAATACTCCAGTATAATATACCGGTCCAGCATAATATACGGGATATTGGAGCACCGTGCTCCAATCTCCAGTATATTATGCTAGAACTTTTCGCGTGTTGGAGTTCCAGCATAATATGCTTGAAGTTTATACACAGTTGCACCGATCTCTAGTATATACTGGAGTTTGGAGCACCAGTGCTCCAATCTCCAGTATATTATACTGCAGCCAACAAAGTATACCGGTTCAACATAATATGCTGGAGTTCATACACAAGTGCACCGAACTCCAGTATATTATGCTGGACCGTTCTCTATTGCAGCAAAATGGTGGCTATTTTTCATTGACTTGGTAAATGCTGGATATTTTTGATTGACCAGTCCGAAAACTGACTATGCCATGCTATTTTTACATTTTTACATGATATTTCGTACAATGGGCTCTCCTTTTTTATTGAATGTGTCCACTTTTCTTTTTTTTACTTTTTCTTAATAGATCAAAATCCATATAGCCTTAGCCTATACAAGAAGGGGTTTACTTTGCCCATGATGTTGAGGCTCATTACCTTATCAGAACAACCAACAATTTGACCTATAAAAACAACAGGGATTGTCCCGAAGGGACAGTCCAGTGGGTTTGGAGGGAGTTTTCCACACGAGAGATGCGGGTTCGATCCTCCCTCAATGCCTTCTGGGTCTGAGCCTGTCGCACGGGGCTTGCCTAGTGCGGTTTATATCCCCTGTGTGGTTTGCAGGCTATTACATAGTGGGGGTTTACCCAGTGCGCACAGAGTGCTCACCCGAAGGGCAGAGGCTGTGGCAGAGACTGTGACAGAGGCTGTAGCGGCTGCGAGTTTTCCTGGGATTCCAAAAAAAAAAAACAACGGGGATTTGGTTTAGTAATAAGGACAGAACATGTGATTAGACAATTTGTTTAAACATTACTTTTTTCATTTTAATAATGAAGAACTCATTCTCACCAAATTAATAAATCTGCGCAAACGTTTGTTTTTTGTTTGTAGCTTTTGATGTATAAACAGATTGCAACAAAGAAACTTAAAACTACAGTAACTAAATCGAAACAAAAACAATAACAATAACAACATGACTTTGAGAACTATTGTATTTTCAAATATTTCTATATTATCTCCAACCACAAGAGAGTAGTAATATTTATTAAAGAAAAAGTAAAATAAAAGAGCTTAGTACGTTTCATGCTTTTAGTAGTTGTTGTAAACAAATAAAAATTATTCAACAAAAGTTTTGAGAACAAGACATACTTAAGACAGGATTTTTTGTTGGTTTACAAACTTCAAATTCGAGCCGAAAAGTGGGGAAAACGTTCCCTTATCATATGAACAATAACTTACCTAGAGGGTGTTCGATTAAGCTTATAAGCTGGTCAAACTAGCTTATAACACTTTTCGACTTATCGACGTGTTTGGTAAAGTTAAAAGTGCTGATAAGTCAAGTGTTTATAAGTCAAAAATAAGCCAAAACTCATAAGCTGGTCATCCTCACCTTATGAATTTTTAGCTTATAAGTACTTTAAGTTTGACCAAGATTTTTATTATTTTATCCTTAAAATATTTTTTTTAGAACAAAACTCTTATATCGATACTCACCGTCTCAAGTATTCAACCTACCCCCCCCCCCACCACCACCACCACACCTCTTCAATCTGCAATTCTCATTGAATATTTAAGATAAACAAATTCTCTGTTCCTTTGCATACTTATATCTATGTAATTGTATATTAATCTTTGATATGTATGTAATAATTGAGGACATATCAATTTTTTGGTATATTGCTTTCTAAGTGTTGTGACGATGAAGACAATATTTGTTTCTCTTCAAATAATTTGTCCTATTTAGGTTTATTTTTTAAAAATATTTGTCAGTTTATTAATTATTATAACTTATGATTATATGCTTATCATAAAATAAATTATATTTATCATAAAAATTATCTTATCTAAGCACAATTGTATTTAAAATAAAATGACAAATAGAATATTGTGTATTTGAATCGATATGGAATCTAAAATTTTGAAGAAATTACGCCCTTACAAGTGTAAACAGTTCTAAGGTTATTTAAGTCATGTTAACAGAAAAAGAACTTATCAATACTTTTTTATCAAATACTGCAACAACTTATTATCAATTTCAGCATTTGTTTCTAAATACATAACCGCTTATTTATTAAATCAGTTTCTGCACTTAAAAGTGTTCTTCAACACCTAATGCTTATCACCTAATCCAAACGGGCTCCTACTCAACCATAATTCCTGTTGGTCATACTCAAGATAGGTTAAATAAATATCAACGACTTGCAAAGAAAAAAAAAAGAGAAAATATTCATGAGTTTATTTCTTTGACCTTATATACATAATTAGAAATAGCCAATCATTAACATCCTAAAGAAAAAAAAAAGCCTAAGTGCATGTAACCAATACTCTTCTCCATTTTTCTTTTGTTAATATATAGTTGATGCAGCTGTACGAATTGGAAAACGTAAGAATTAGTTGACTCCTATTAAATATTGGTGATACATCTACCTTTGACTCAACAATCATTCACTAATTTATGCATTAGAGTAACAATAAAAGGAAATAGGAAAATTTTAGTAGTCTAATTAGTTTGCTACTAAACCATAGTGGTTAATGTTTGATTTTTCACCTTGTAATCTTCTCTCATTTTTCCTTTTCCTAATCCTATATTTATAAATAAAAACTTGCCCATAAAACAACTTCCTTTTATGTCGTTGGTTAACCTAGTGAAGATGACATCAGTAAAATGACGTCAAATGTTGTGGTGAGATAAATAAGATCCCTTTATCTTAATTGGAGTCTCAAGCCCTAGGGACTCGTGAAGTTTTTATGTTACAGGTTCAACTAAACTCATAACTATCGACATTAATTATAAATTTATATATAAAAATTTATTAAATCTCAACAAATTTTAGATCTAAAGCCATAATTTTAACCATAAAATAAAATTAATATTCAGAATTTTAAATATTGAACTCATTAAATCCATATTATGAATCCGCCTCTGCTCAGATCGAGTATGTGAACAGAAAAAATTATAGTAGGAATATTTTTCTTTTTAATGGACCCTATATGGTATGAATTTGAATCATAATACGAAGTGAATATAGAACGGGCCATCCAATTTTCGGTCCGGTAATTGAAAAATAGCCAGCGTTTGCAAAGTCATTAAAAAATAGTCACTATTGTGCTGCAACAAGGTGATTCGTACACCTATGTATGAACTTCCAACATCTAGAAAATTGCAGCATAATATACTGGAGATTGGAGCACCTGTGTATGAACTTCCAACATATTATGCTGGAACTCCAGTATATTGAGGGTGTTTGGATGGGCTTAAAAGCTGGTCAAACCAGCTTTTAAGCATTTTTTTATGGGATGGAGTGTTTGGATAAAAAAAAAGCTGCTTAAAAAAAGCAAGAAAGTGCTTAAAAAAAGCTAAAAGCAAGAAGTTGGTCTACCCCAACTTTTTTTATTTTGGCTTAAAAGCCATTTTGGTTTGACCAGCGAAATTACCCTCCTGTCCCTTATAACTTTTTATAATACCAAAATTGCCC
>MU683138.1:5085-17023 GCA_026770625.1 Nicotiana glauca | reverse complement strand
TTTTGATCAAATTTCAGTTTCATTTTCCTTAAACATTTTCAGAAAACAATTTAACAGAAAAATTCTTTTACCGGGGTTCTGGACCTTGGATTTCGATTCCGGGCATACGCCCGAGTTCCATATTTTTCTACGGACTTTCTGAGACCGTCAAATTACGGGTCCCGGTCCGTTTACCAAAAATGTTGACTAAAGTCAACTATATCAATATTAATATCAAAATTCTTCAAATTTTTCACAAAATTTATATATTTCAACATAAAAATTTTCCGGCTTTGCGCCCGGACTGCGCACGCAAATCAAGTCAACTATAAATGAGGTTTTCAAGGCCTCAGAATCTCAAAATGCCTGAGAAAACAAGTGATGACCCTTTGGGTCGTCACACTAACTGGTTGTAGTTTTTGGTAGCCATTGATGTTTATGACTTGATATCAACTAGGGAATTTTGACTTGAGCCTTTAGACTGGTACCTGTCCCGTCAAAGATTCTAGAGCTGTAATAATGTACAGTTTCTTATTTAAAATTATTTCTAGGGTTTCCACATACTAATTTATGGTTAGCCTGTCATTGAAGAATTTCAGATAGTCATATATTAAAGGACCAGGTTCAGGAAAAATACATGTGATGGGCATTGGGAAAACGTTAAAGGTTACTTGGGAATATAATATCTACTCCAAAATTCAGAGAAGACGAGAACAGGGAAATGGTAGAGGAAAGAGAAGGGACAAAGGACAAGGCGAAGTAAGAAAACACTGTTTCTATGCAATCCCGTGAGTGAAGTTTTTGAAAATAAAAATTGAACGGAAAGAAGATAAGGTGTATGAAAACTGAAAGGCATTGCTAGAGTTACAAACCTCTAATTCACTTATTATTCACAGACTATATTCTAGTATTTGCAATGCCAACAGGAACCAGCTGAAAGCCTTGAGACAGTTGCTTACTTGGTTTCAGGCGATGTTTGGTCAAAAGTTCGACCGTGGAAGTGTGAGATCATCCTAGTGGTTGAAGTGAATAATTTGACAGTTTTGGCACAGGTGCTCCACCTTTGGGCTCATCAATTAGAAACACAACAATGTGGAATCCTATAGAAGAAAGTGGTAGCGAAAATACTTATACACGTTGGCAGAAAAGATATTTGTCAAAAGGGGGAAAGTAAGTGTTCATTGAAAAAAGCACTCTATCGAGCATTCCTAGTTAGTTATTTCATGTCTCTGCTACTAGCACCGGTTAGCGTGACAAGAAAATTGACAAGACTATTGCGGAGCTTCACATGGGACTCAATCGAGGGTTAGCTGGCACCTCCTTAAATGTATTTCTAGCAGTTGATGTTACTTCTCACGTATTGAACCTTGCGCTCTATGGTCGTGTTGGGTACACTAACCATTAATGAGATTGACAGGAGTTCATCTAGATTCTGGCTTTAAGCTTTAACGCACAATTTTAGAATCAAAGAAAAGGGAATTTCCTAACATGTCCTCCTAGATATAAGTGCGGTGCACAACATACCCATGGGACTCTACTACACACGACTCATGACTCCTTAGGACACCCTAAACCTGGCTGCTCTGATACCAGCTTTAACATCCCAGTCCACTTGTGACATTGTTCGTTTAGGCCCCCGTGTTTTGCCGATTTGGGATTCGCCTGGGGTATTACATTTGACACCTTGACTAACTATCTGCTGATTAATGTTGGTATAATCTGATGCTTGGAAGAATTTTGAGATGGCTCATTTTATTGTTTGCTGAAGTGGCTTAGAATATCTTTTTGCTCCAATGTAGAAATTTTCTCTCTACTTCTCTGCTGATCCAAAGATATTGTAGGGGACGTTCCATATTGCCTTATGGCGTGGAATACAAGTTGCTGTAAAAAAGTTTGGGGAGGATGTGCTTGCTGATGAGGATAAAGTGTGAGTGAATAAAACTGATATTGCTTCTATTTTTCTACTTACAAGGGGGGAAAACTGCAGTTGCTTCTTCACATTGTTTAGCTCTTCTCATTTGTTCTTTGATTTACATTCTCTAATAGTAAGGTTTCTGCAGGAGGGCATTTCGAGATGAGCTTGCGTTGCTCCAGAAGATAAGACATCCTAATGTTGTCCAGTTTCTTGGTGCCGTAACACAAAGTAGTCCTATGATGATAGTGACGGAATACTTACCAAAGGTCTTTCTTATTAATTCTACCAATAATCCAATATGCATACTTATATTTGACAACATTTATATACAATGGTCGAACTTTATAGTTCAATCCATTTCTTCATGTTGATCTGTTTCTCTGTTTTTCTCCTCGTTTTTTTCTTTTCGAATAAGTAATATGTTTGAAACTTTTCCAACAAAGCTATCTCTTTGAAATGACTTTTCCATTGCCGTATATTTCCAGGGTGACCTCCGTCAATATTTGAATAGAAAAGGAGCGCTTAAACCAACAAAAGCTCTCAGATTTGCAATGGACATCGCGAGGTTCACATCCACTCTGTGCTATTGGCCAATATGATAAACTCTTTATAAATTGCAAACTAGTGTTTAAGTGGTTGAAATTTTTAAAAAAGGCAATTTCTCATTATGCATTATTTATAAAACTTTTCTTGGATATATATTTCAATGTATTATAGTCCTTGGATTGGATTATTACTGCTGAGTATAAGAATTCTCAAACAAAACCGAGTTTCATCCCCTTGTTCCTTTTCTTCAAATATTTCTTCCCATTCAGGTCACACTTGCTATTTAGTAAGTAATTTCGTCATACTTTTCAAATTCATATTATGTTGAATTTGCTATTTAGTAAGTAATTTCGTCATACTTGCTATTTGCTCTTTTGTTTTTGTTGTTGTTCCCCCTTTCCTTCCCTGCGCCGAGGATCGATTGGAAACAGCCTCTCTGCCCTTTCGGGTGGGGGTAAGGCCTGTCTACATATTACCCTCCCCAGACCCCACCTTGTGGGACTATACTGGGTAGTTGTTGTTATTATGTTGAACCTTGCTTTTGTTACATCTTATATGTGCGTGAGCAAGATGGGTTGAATTTCGTAGCTTCATATATTGTGTTTGGTTGTAGGGGACTGAACTATTTGCATGAACATAAAGAAGCAATTATTCATCGTGACCTTGAGCCTTCGTAAGTATTCGTACTAATTCCTAGCCAAGTTTTTGAGTAGCATCAATTATCATAAAGCTTTCATGATCTTGATTTGATTTCCTTCATGTAATAATTGTTTATTATTTTCGAGTAAGATAACAGAAATATTTTGCGGGATGATACTGGACATCTGAAAGTTGCTGACTTTGGAGTAAGCAAGCTACTGAAAGTTACCAGCAGGGTTAAAGAAGACAAGCCTCTGACATATGAGGACAGTTATCGTGAGTACTGCTCTCTTAGTTACTTACTCAACCTCTATTCCTTCTCTATTGGAAAAGGTATGGTAGCTGTACACCGGATTAAAAATGGATGTTTGTGTATGTGTTGCTTGTCACCATGGATGCAGAATTACTATTGGTCTACAGTCGGTCGAGTTTTTTCAAATTTGCTTGATAGATTCTGAAAAGCTTTCTTTAAATGAGATGTTGTGATCTGATCCTGTTGATTGATATTCGAGAACATATATATGGATTTCTTCTAACATATTCATTTTCTGCTTCTTTTATTAAAAAAAAAAATCATGTGCAATAAATAGGCAGATATGTAGCTCCAGAGGTTTTCAGGAACGAGGAATATGATACCAAAGTTGATGTCTTTTCATTTGCTTTAATTTTACAAGAGGTAAAATTCTTTCCGTTCTGGTTAACTTTAGAGGAGGATTTTCTCCTTTTTTCTCTCTCTGTTATTACTTCTTTTGAAGTCAAGTTCCAAGAATAGAGTGCTTAATGCTCAGATCACCTTGCACCGCACTATCCAAACACACTTCTCGAAGTGCATCGCTTGCCACGAAATGATAACTTCTTGGTTGCAATACTGTTGCTTTAAGCGTGACATGATGAGTTAGAAACAGTGATTATGTCGGGCAATACATACTTTCATCTTCTACCATCTAATGTATCATTTTGTTGCAACTCACATAAATGATTCACTTTAATCCTGATCTGATCTATTTACTTTGAATATCTGCTGAAGTTAAAGTAACTTTGTTTTGATAAAATTTAGTGAGTCAGGATGTGAGTATATTGCAGTTTCTGTTTCCACATACAGGTGGTATGATTTATCTTGTGATATTGCTGTATTTCAGATGATTGAAGGCTACCCTCCTTTCCATGCAAAGGAGGAAAATGATGTACCTAAATTATATGCTGCTAAAGAGCGCCCTCCTTTTAAAGCCCCCGCAAAGTTTTATGCTCATGGATTGAAAGAGTAAGTTCTATTTTTCCCTCTCAGTTTCTACCATAAACCACGGTAATTTACGACTATAAAAAACCGTGCAATTCTAGGGTAAATATGGGATTCCTTGTCTTGGACCTAGACTTGAGTGTCTTCTCTTTTTGGCTCTGATACCATGTGAAGAGTGAGACAACAGAAGAAAGTATTTATCTTGATAGTAGAACTCAATGCAACGGGATTCCTTGTATAAGATTTAGCCTACTCCAATAAGGTATATTACCTTGCTTATAATGATACAAAATATCTTCCTAATTAATAGAATATTCTAGGCTATTCTAGACGAATCCTTATAGCGAATTTATACATATTTTTGGCAGTTGTTTTAATTAATCATTGTGAAAATTCTATCAAAGCTTCCTTTAAAACAATCCATTTCAATTTATGTGAGCCTATTTGACTGAATATGGAGTTTAAGAAAAAAGAGAATACTTTTGAACTTGTGGTGTAAAATGAGACACATAAATTGTGTGGTTATAAATCATAGCATATTGCATAAAGGTAAATTATTTTCAAATATGGAAAGGGATCATTCTTTTCGGCACTAACTAAAAAGGAAATAGATTCACATAAATTGAAAACGAGGGAGTATGAGAATATGTATCAGTTATGTCTGTTTATTAATTCCTTTCCTTAAAGTTAATTTCTTCATTGTTTGTGAAAATCAATTATCCTCTGGTGTGAACAAGTTCTTTCATTTGCTTAATGATGAACACCACCCAGTTGATTTGGGAGTAACTTACGATAAATCTTACCTACACATTCTTTTATCAGAATTAGAATCGCTGCCCTTCATTCGTCACGATTTCTTTGAAGTGCCCTTATATTTGGCGAATTTATGCAAGTTTACTTAACAAAATCATGATATGCAAAAATGATAAGCAACAAAATTGTTGAGACAACTAACGGAATATATCATGCTAACACTAACCTTCTTAGTATGCAACTCTCTGGAGTGTCTGTAGATGCTGCTATGTGTTCCCGTTCCCATTTAGTTTCTGAACAAAAGGGCTTAGGTGTAAAATTAAACGTTAGAAGCTGGATCTGGAGGTCATTTCCAGTATCCCTGATAAAATTGACATGTCAAAAAGAGAATTATTTTAATAAAAGTAGCACATGTTATCAATCTTGATTCGGCTACATATACGGATTAGTAGGTTTATAGCTGATCAACCGAGGTCTTTTACTTGATAGATTGTAGCATTTAGTAAGCTGGGATCTTTGAAAATGCCCTCAATTCTGCTGTATCCAATGCGGTAATATTTACGGATGATTTGGTTTTCCAGGTTGATTGAGGAGTGTTGGAGTGACAAGCCAGCGAAGCGTCCAAGTTTCAAGCAAATTATCCCAAGGCTTGAGTCCATTTATAAAAAGGTTGACCGCAAGAACAATTGGACGGTAAATATTCCATCATTGCGTTCCCCCTTCCTACTGTTTCTGTACATTTAATTTTGTGATTGGAGTTTATCTGTTTGAGAATTTCACGTTTCGGTCATCTATGAACTAAACTATTTTCCATTTGTTTCATCAAATAAAGACGTGTTCGCTAAATCACCTGAGTTGCATAAAAAAGAAACAGTATCTAGGCTCTGATGTGGTAAGTAGCTCATGTGAAGCGAATACGAATTGCATAACATTGCCAGCCCAAGTATTATATGCTTACAATCTGATTAATAAGTATTTCGATCTGGTTTTGTACAGAGGAAGATGTCCTTGCCCAGTCGGCCAGTACTCATACCTGGTCATAGAATATTATTTCTCGTTTTGACCTAGTTTCATTTTCGTTTTTTTCCTTGAGTCTTGGTGTTATTTGCATTTTCGAGTAGTAAAGATGGCGTGTTATTGTTCACTGAAAAGGGTAATTTCGAACACATCGGGAAGTCCTACATTGGGAAAGTGGAGGGTAAAACACTTCCAAACAAAGGCGACTCCATATCCCGGGCTTGATCCTGAGTCCTCTGGTTAAGGACAAGGGGTGTCTGCGCTGCAGTTAGCATAACTTATGATTCTATTAATATATAAAGTGCCTCTTTTCATCATGAATAATTTGCGACATGCAGTTTATCAGACCATTGAGATGCTTTCAACATTTAGAGGCAATGTGGAAGAAAGATACTCCAAATTTAAGTAGCCGGAATGGTTCATCTCGGTCGACGCGCCACATCTAGCAGGTTTTATGGAAATAAGCAAATTTTCATTTGCTCAACTGTGCATAAAGTTTCTTTACTTCTCCAGATTTCTGCAAAATTTTCAGTTGCTTTTGGTAATAGGCTGTTGGATTATTTTTTTAGTTCAAATCTTCGATTCTTGTCATTGGTATGGCGATCTTCGCCTAAGTTTTATGTTTTCTTGTATATTAAACATTAACCCCGTGTTCTTCTTTTCCTTTCATCTTTTGAAGAATTCAGACAATGTTGAAGTTTAAAAGGCTTATGCCTTATTTTATATGAATTTCTTTTATGTTTTAACAAAATAATTTTGTATTAGAAGCTTGTCTAATGTTCGCTTTAAGTCTTATAAGCACGGTTTTGTTAGTTGATTTTTCAATTTGACCATTTTTATGTTCATTGTAACCGTAAGTAAGAGAGCTTCTAGCTTAAAATTATAGTTTATATATGATACCTACAAGTATTTTTTTCTACTATATCACTTGTTATATTGTTGGTCTTATAGTTGTTCGATAGAACTTTGCGTTTTATATATGATACTAAACCGATTTTTAAGTTTCTTTTAATAAAATTGTAGGTTTTTATATAAATTTCTAACTATACCGAATAATTAGGGTAGGTTTTATATAAATTTTCATCTGCTATGTGCAGCCTCTTGTAGAAATGCAGGGTAAGGCTGCGTACAATAGACCCTTGTGCGGACACCGCACATAGCGGGAGCTTAGTCTATCATGCTACCCTTTTTTATGTGCAGCATGATGAGTTGACAAATATCATATATTATGAATACATAATTTTAATGCGATGAGTTCAATCATAATAATCTTTAAAGTCTAACTCATCAAGTTAAAATCTTAAACAGTAAAGGTTCAAATATGTCCGTGAACTATGTGAAATAGGACAAATATTTTCGTAGTTAATAGTTGGGCCCAAATATGCCCAAACCGTCCAATAGTTGTGTAAATTTGCCCTTTTTTTAACGGAAACAATATTTTTTTTCTTTTCTTTTTTTAATTAATTAAAATCAAAATATTTTTTTTCTAAAACAATTTTTCTAAAAGTTTTTTTTACAAAAAACAGAAAAAAACGGAAATATTTTTTTTCCAGTTTTTACAAAAGAACTGAAAAATATTTTCCAAAACAATGTTTTTGTAAAAATAGAAATAAAATCTAAAAAGCAATTTTCTAAAGTAATATTTTTGTAAAAACTGAAAAAAAAACTAAATTTAATTTTACTAAAAATTGAATAAACGAAAAAAATTGCTTTAAAAAAACTGAAAAATTATTTTCTAAAACAATGTTTTGTAAAAACAGAAATAAAATCTAAAAAGCAATTTTCTAAAGCAATATTTTTGTAAAAACTGAAAAAACAAAAAACAAATACTTTAAAAAAATTGAAAAATTATTTTCTAAAACAATGATTTTTTGTAAAATCTAGAAAAAAAAAACTGAAAAGCAATTTTCTAAAGCGGTAAAAACGGGAAAAAACTGAATTTTTTTAAAACTAAAAACTGATAAAAAAAAATATTTGTTTTTTTTCTTCAGTTTTTACAAAAATATTGCTTTAGAAAATCGATTTTTAGATTTTATTTCTGTTTTTACAAAATCAATTGATTAGAAATTATTTTTCAGTTTTTTTAAATTGATATTTTTCTAAAAACTGGAAAAAAATATTTGATTTTAATTAATTAAAAAAGAAAAGAAAAAATAATTGTTTCCTTTAATAAAAGGGCAAATTTGCACAACTATTGGACGGTTTGGCCATATTTGGGCCCAATAACGACGAGCATATTTGTCCTATTTCACATAGTTCACGGGCATATTTGATATTTGGACCTTTTCCGAATCTTAAATAAGCTCTTTGGCTTTAGTAAATGCTGATTATAGCTTCAAAAGACAAACTTTTATATCATTGAATTTTATTGTATTGTGTTAAATGGTCAAAAAAGGAACGTTAATACTAGTTGGCTATTTATATTTTGTGTAACCAACCAACATGTCTAGTGGCCGAGGAATCAACACATAGATTAATATTAGGTTTGTACCAATTGGCTTATATCCGTTGGATATGCATCAGACGGTAGAAAAGCAGTAAATGATCTTCTAGCAGTGGCCATATTTGCAACTTCTGTAGGGTGAAAATTATCAAAGAAAATATACTGATTCCTGTTACTGCATGGAACTTCACCTTTACGGCATTGTCCTTTGACTATAGTGTCTGATATTATGCAGCATGATGAGTCCACTGTAAATCCTGGAATTCCAAATAAAAGAATTAATAAAATAGCCACCTACCTAACTGCTTAAACTAAAAATAATTGGCGAATGTATAATATATATATAGTCACGTATAGTTAGTATATAATTTACGTATACCGATTAGAACTAAACGGTGAATTTGGATGGCTATTTGTGTAAATACCATATATATATATATATAACAAAAGTAAGTCCGGTGCACAAAACATTTCATGTTCATACAGGGTCCGGAGAAGGAGCTGCACCCCAAGAGATGTAATGTAAACAACCTACCCTAATGCAAAGATTAGTGGCTGCTTTCACGGCTCGAGCTCGTGACTTTAATGAACATGAAATGACTTCACTTGCGTTTTATTTTTATTTTGAATAATGTTGGATTACGATGAATTTAATTAGAAGAATATGGTTAGTGAGGATTGATATAGCCGATTTTAAATTATGCAAAATTGATTGCTAGAAAAAGGTCACATTTTTGTCTTGAACCTTAACAAAGATCTAACATAAGGGTAATTAAATACCATAATCAAAAGTTGAGGGATAAATATACACCTTTATTCTCGAAAAATTTGGGCATGTGGAGTATAGTTCACCCATTTCACTTTATAGTATAAGAGAATTTATTTTCTAGTAGGGAAGACCTGGGGTAGGGTTGGCAATGAGGGCCAAGGCTAAGGTGAGGCTTTTGGGCAAGTTACACATTTAACTGGTCAATCAAAAATAATTACATCCCGCTAGATTAAAAGGATAGTCCGGTGCACTAAGCTTCCGCTATGCGCGGGGTACGGAAAAGGGCCGAACTGCTAGACTATTGCGCCATTTAGCTCTGTCTCATTATGTTATACTTTCTTCACTTTTGTCATATTAATCACTATTTTTTCTACTTCATTTTATGTGACATTATTTACTTGCTAGTTCATTCCTAAAAGAATGATATACTTTTATATATGAATTTAATTAATTTTAAACTATTCATTTTACCTTTAATAAAATGCTTTATAACATAAATGTCTTTACATGTTTAAAAGTACAAGGCTTTCAAATGCCTTATAACCATACACTTGATATAAAGTTGTAACACGGTTATGATCACAAGTTTTAAAATTTTTTTTTTAGCCCAGTTAAATCAGAGTACATCATATAAATTAAAACAAATAGAGTATAAATTAAATTGTCTCAGTTTTGGAGAACTATCGTTCATTCTGGACGGACTAAAAGGAAATATTGTCATATAAGTTAGAAAAGGGGAAGATTTTTAAAAATAGCCCGATTTACAACTGGTCGTTCAAAAATAGCCCAATTTCAAAAGTAATCGAAATTTAGCCACTTTTTATGTAAAGATAAATCTGAGCGAAAACACTGTTCAAAACCCGAAAAATGCTCCAGTATATTATGCTGGAGATCCAGCATAAGTATACTTGAACTTCAACATATTATACTGGAGTTCCACGATAGTATACTGGAACTCCAGCATAATATGATGGAGTTCCAGCATAAGTACACTGGAATTCCAGCTTAATATATTGGAGTCCAGCAAGTATAATGGTCCAATATAATATACTGGAGGCAGCAAAGTATACCGATCCAACATAATATGCTGGAGTTCATACACAAGTGCACCGAACTCCAGTATATTATGCTGGACCGGTCTCTATTGCAGTAAAACGGTAGCTATTTTTCATTGACTTGATAAACGCTGGCTATTTTTGACTGACCAGTCCGAAAGCTGGCTATACCATGCTATTTTTACTAGAAAAGGAGAATATATTTATGTTAAAAGAATTTAGAAAGTAGCAGGGAACTTGGCCGTCAAGTTTGAAAAAAGTCGGCCAAGCATATGTCGCTTTCTTACGTCAGCAGAAAGGGAGATCAAAGAAGTATAAGGCCGATACGAGAAGGTAGCGTATATGTATTGATAGAATAAATATTTTTTACATATTTAAAATATTTTAATATATTCTAATTATAGTTATCTTTTAAGTGACATGATACTCCAAAAATTCTTTTAACAATAAAAGTTAAACTCATTTTAGAAAGAATGAAATTATGTAAACTTACCAACAGGTGAAGGACCCCCAGATGAAATGCTAGTCTGATTTATGTAAATAAACCTTGCATTAGGAAGATTAGTATTCAAATCATCAATAAGAAGCTTGAGTTTCTCATTAAACAACTTCACATAATTATTTATGAAATCAACACATCCAGATGCATTTCTTCC
This sequence comes from Nicotiana glauca, assembly GCA_026770625.1. Classification (NCBI taxonomy): domain Eukaryota; kingdom Viridiplantae; phylum Streptophyta; class Magnoliopsida; order Solanales; family Solanaceae; genus Nicotiana; species Nicotiana glauca. The sequence goes on along the minus strand of MU683138.1, from coordinate 6,014 downwards.
AAACACTTCCATTTCTTCTGGCAAGCAACCTAATAGACCAATATTTGACACAGCCACCTTCCTTGCTCCATAGCTGTACAAAGTCTAAAATATACCAAATTAATTCATAAAATGTTTGAAAATAAGCGGGTCGGACTAAATTTGGACGAGTTAAAATGGGTTGAATCAGTAATAAGCTGCTCAAAGGTTATTTCAGTTGAAGTGAGTTGGATCAAGATGAGCTAAATAATGGATCGTAGCCCAACCCGTCCGATATAACCAAGTTTTAATTTATTTGTTTGTTTTCTTATAAATTTATTTAATAATCAAATACAACTAATATTGTTTTCCCTTTATTATGGCTATATCTAACAACAAAAAAATTAAAAATATTTTGACAAGTTTTCTTATATGTCAATTTGGGCTACTTATTTACACCCAAATCAGCACAGCAAAAATGGCACGGCATAGTCATTTTACGATTGGATATCCAAAATTAGCTACCATCGCTAATGTCTAATGTCATTTAGATGGGACTGACTTGGCCTGTGTTCAAATTGACCCATCATGAATATTCCTAGCCCAATTTTGCCATCCTATTTTTTTTTAACAGAAAAACTACTAAGAAATAGGAAAAATGATACTGTATAGTCGCTGTAAAAATAATAGTCGAAAAAATATATAAAATTTGTATATTTTTTTTGTATATATATATAAATGTACATTTTGTATCTTATATACAAAAATTATACAAAATTTCGGATGCCAGATGTAAATAGTTTTCGGCGCGGGCTAAAAGTGATAATACCTCAAAAAATAGAAATTCGTAACGGGCAAATTCTGTAGCAAAACAGAAAATTTGTTGCTAATCCTACTTCGCAACAGATTAGCGATAGATTATCACAGAATTCTATTAGTTATGACCGATTCAACGAAGATGTTCGTAGCAA
>MU683135.1:16954-34793 GCA_026770625.1 Nicotiana glauca | reverse complement strand
TAAGGAAACCACTTCCCAATTATTTAGTTGATAAATAATAGGAAAGTGGGGGGACTATCTGTATTGGAAAAAAATGGGATTAAAGATGACGTGACATGACACGTAGGCCGGTCAAAAGGTCAATAATTAATAGTTGGAAGATGAGAGAAGAAAGACTCAAAATAGACACGGGGTGCAAAATAGATACGTGAACCGTGCCTATTCTTTCATAAGAAATAAACCCAGTGATAAAAGATACGGGAAGAGAAGATTAGACAGGTACGGGGAGCAGCTTTGATACAAGTCCCGTACCAATTCGAATCATTTAGCCAACACACCGAAAGAATATTGAAGACATGGATCTGAAGTCAAAAAGGCGTCCAGATTCATTATTAAATGTATGATACGTTGAAGAATAGGAATGATTGTATAACGGCTTATTTAATGTCATTTATTGCTCATAATTGTCCCATTAAATTCTGTTATAATTCTAAGAAACTGACCCGTTACTCCTTACTAGCTATAAAAGGAGGAGGTCACATCATCTGTAAGGACACGAAAAAATCATCGAGAACATATTGAAATACAAATCTCTTTATTTCTGCTTAACAAAAGCCTATTATATTTCTTTTTTGGTCTCTTGATTATCAGTAGCCCGATTTTCAGTCTTAAATTCTAAGTTTTGACCGAATTATCATTTTTTGGTTAAACAGCAGCACACCTTGAAAAAAAGAAAACAAGTAATATATATATATATATATATATATATATGTATTGGGTCACACATAAATATCACATATATCCTTCCAAGCACGAAACCTACATTACAAGCCAATAAAAGTCTTACGAGATTCTGAAGTCAGTGCTACTTTTTATTAGTAGAGATTTGCATTCTGGCAAGCTTATGGTATTCACAATTTTTCTTTGACAAAGGACATACAATGATTTAATCCAATTAGTTTCTATATGTTGTTAACTTCTTTGAATAATTTTTGAAGGAATAACAACGGAGGTGAGAGTTGCACGTCTCAAATAAAGGATTGATGATTGAAATGGCTGTTTTTCTTCCTGATACACCTTAAATTCCATTGATATTATATAAGCCAAGAGAAAGGATCATCGTAGAAAATGACAACAGACAGAAAGATTTTTCAAGGAAGTCCATCCAACTTGCAACTATATTCTTTCATTGCCTTGGGACAGACAAGATTTTAAGTTTGGGGATTTTGATAGCATCAAAATAAGAGCGAAAAGGACTAACGTTTATTCCAGTTTTGGTATTTTGCTTTATAATAATCCTTCTTATTTTGCAGTAAATGTCATCTTTGTATAAGAAAAAAGATGAAAAGAAAAAATCAAGAGAAAGAAGAAAAGAAACCAAAATGCAAAGGAAATTTCATGAATGAGATCTGGCACCGATACAAGAAAAGAAAAAATTCTTTTACTACAGTAAATTATAAATAAAATTGCATGTTGGAGCAGCAAGTGGACATAGGAATATTCCAGGTAGACTCATTGTCTAGCAATTAGAAGACAACAATGCAAGTGGCATATGGAAATGGTGAATAATTCTATTAAAGAAGACTTCAAAACAGGAACTCTCACAATTATATAAAAGCAAACATTTCCTTGGCTTGAGGGATCAATCTTTCGGAAGGAAAAATTTGGTGTAAACAAATTGCCAATTTAGTTGCTTTTCAGTTCTTTTCCTCTTTAGTTTCTTTGTTATTACGTCATTGTGAAGCCAATTTTGAATTGTCTAGTTCTATTTGTGTTTGAAATTAAAAAAAAAACTCCATTGTTCGTCATCATTTTATTTTTTGATAATAATTAACTAGGGAGAGTTATTTACTTTGAATATTTCTTTCTATTTTCTTATTTGATGAAGGAAAACAATTCTTGTGGTTATAATTACTTTACTATGGAGTAATTTTTTCTCAACTTCATTTATTTGGCCTAAGAACTTTATATTTATCCTCTGCTTCAGCAGTAGGTATTAACTAGAGTTCATGGCATCTATTTAAGTTTGTATAAATTAACTTTTACTAATTTTATAATCGAAAGAGCGAAATAAGTAATACAATTAATTTTAATATAAACAAGTTGTTGCCTAAATGTTAATTACATGTTGTAATATAAAACTATGATGGTATTAAGGATTGTAATTGCAAGAACAATTAGAATTTTAATTACTTATAACAAGTGAGTTAATCGAAAGAGGCTCGCCAAAATAAAAAGAGCATGTTTTAGTTTTGATATATATTCCTTGCTCTTAATATTGCTTATTTTTTTAGTTAAGTTGTGTAATCGAAAGAGCATGACTAACTAATATATTTAAGTAATGATATGTGAATGTTAATCGCCAGAAACATTCATATATTCGTGGGAAAAGAAGTTGAATGTTGATTGGACTTATGTTATAATTGCAATATCAAGTGAAGTCAGGATCAGTCACGACCCTAAACCCATACCCGGTCGTGATGGCGCCTCTCGTGAAGACAAGGCTAGCCGACACATCTACAATTCGAAGTTAAACAGCTAAACAACAATAACACATTTTAAAAAATGATTTAATAATTTTAAACAGCAGATAATATCATAACAATGCGGAAGTACAACCCAAACACAGCCCATACCGGGTTGTCACTAATCATGAGCATCTACTAAGGTCTAGCTACATCTGACGAAATCTGGAATGTACTAAGTACAGATTAATAGAATAAAGAGGGAGAAAAGTAGTGTTGCGGACGCCGGCAGCTATGTTGCTAAACTCCGATAACTCTGCCTCTGATCAACAATACTAGCTACCGGTTCAAAAATGCCTGAACCTGCACACAAGGTGCAGGAAAAAAACTGAGTACTCCAACTCAGTGAGTAATAAAGGTAAATAACAACTGAGCAGTAAGAAATAACGTAAAGCATATCAACATACTATATAGAAGCGGTATAAAACCATTTAAGAAAGTAATGAAGCTTTGAAATCTCTTTAAAACATCTTAGCTCAGTTCAAACTTCCTTTGAAAAATGACTTTTCAATAGTTATGCAAATGAATGCAAAACAGTTAGTGCAGATAAGCACAGAAAATCCGTCTCTCGGGCACAAATACCATAGTTTAACAAGTAAAATGACAAGTAAATATGAAAGATAACACATAAAGGTTCGCCCTTTGGGCACAATGTCAACAACTCCGCCCCTCGAGCTATATCTCAGAACAATACCAGCCCCTCGGGCTATCACATAGTACAATATCAGCCCCTCGGGCCATATCTCATATTACAATGGGTACCCGCGCTCACTGGTGGTGTACAAACTCCGGGAGGAGCTCCTTAGGCCCAAGCACAATAGCAAGTCACCTCGTGGCATCAAATCTAGGCCCTCGGCCTCATATCAGTCAAGCCACCTCGTGGCGTATATATCTCAGGCCCTTGGCCTCATAAAAAATATCAACAAGCCACCTTGTGGCGTACATATCTCAGGCCCTCGGCCTCAAACTAGTATCAGTGTTTCCTCACAACTAGGCCCTCGGCCTTACTAAGTCAAAAATAGTCACAAGCCCCTCAGGCATTAGTAAAACAGTATTTCTCCGCCCAAAACATCATTTAAATATCATTTAAGTCTCAAAACTGAGTGAAAATGGTTGAGTAGTTAAAACAATAGAAAATAACATGACTGAGTTCAATTAATAAGTAAAAACAATAAGGAAATAGTAAATAAAAATCTCGAAAGGTTCAAATAGTTGGCACGAAGCCCAAATATGGCAATCAACCCAAACCATGATGATAACAATAAATTTCAGTCAAATACGTGGTAAAATCATCAATCGGGATGGACTAAGTCACAATCCCTAATGGTGCTCTACCACACGCTCGCTATCCGACGTGCAAGTCACCTCAACATAGCACTACGATGTGCAATCCGGGGTTTCAAACCCTCAAAATATCATTTACAATCACTACTCACCTCGAACCGGCTAAATCTCTAGATCGCGACACCTTTGCCCATCGAATCTATCCAAAATCATAATGAATACGTCAGAATATGCTAAGGGAACAAAGCCCAAGTGAAACTAAATCGGAAAATACCAAAAATCCCGAAATTAGCAAGACCCGAGCCCTGAGCCCACTTCTTGAAACTCAAAATTTTTTACATCAACGGGTTCCTTATCTCCCTACGAGTTCATACATACTAAGAACATCAAAATCCATCAACAATTAGCCCTTTAAATCCCAATTGTTTGGTTTCAAAATTCAAGCCCTAGTTCTTGATTTCTAGGCTTATGTTTCATGAATTTCTAGGTGGAATTCACATGATAATCGAGTTTTAAGTTCAAGAAACATACCTTCAAACGTTTCCTCTTGAATCTCTCTTCAATCTCCTTCAAAACTCCTTCAAAACCAGCATCTATGGTGGAAAATACTCCTACCTTCGCAAACAAAACGTCTTTAAAACATTCTGCCCAGCCCTGACACTCCTTTTTCGCGAACGCGGTCAAAGCCTCGCGTTCGTGAAGCACAAATTTTCGTTGACCATTTTTTACTCTACGCGAACGCGACATGCCTGTCGCGAATGCGATTCTTCCTTCACCTTGACCTTCGCGAATGCGTCCGCTTCTTCGCGAACGCAATGCAATGAATCCCTGTCTTCCACGAATCCGAAGCCCATCTCGTGTACGCGAAGGCTAAATCTTGGCCTTCCCAATTCCTTCTTCGCAAATGCGGGAACCTCATCACGAACACGATGCCTCAGGACCTCAACCTTCGCAAATGCAGAACCAACATCGCGAACGCGAAGGCCAAATTCTCAGCCTCATCACGCATTCCTGGCGAACGCGAAGGCCAAAAGTCTGCAACACCAACAACAGAAACTCTGCAACTTTCAAAACATGAAATTGATTCGTTTGACCACCCGAAACTCATACGAGGCCCTCGGGATCTCAACCAAAGGAACCAACACATCCTAAAACCTTATTCAAACTTGTTCCAATCATCAAAACTCCTCAAACAATATCAAATCACTCAAAACACATCGGATTCAAGCCTAAGTTTCTAAAATCTTCCAAAATACGCTTTTGATCAAAAACCCAACCAAACCACGTCCGAAGTACTTGAAATTTTGCACACACATCCCAAATGACATAACAAAGCTACTGTAACTCTCGGAATTCTTTTCCGATCCTCGGATCAAAATCTCACCTACCAACTGAAAATTGCCAAAATATCAACTTCGCCAATTCAAGCCTAATTCAACTCCGGGCCTCCAAAACTCATTCCGATCACGCTCCTAAGTCAAAAATCACTTCCCGAAGATAACCAAACCATCGGAACTCACATCCGAACCCTCTAACACATAAGTCAACATCCGGTTGATTTTTCCAACTCAAACCTTCTGAAAAGAGACTAAGTGTCTCAAACCTTATCAAAAATCATTCCGGACTCGATCCGACCAACTCGATAACAGAAAACATGGATAACAAAGCATACATAAGTAGAAATGGGGGAAATGGAGCGGTAACTCATGAGACAACTGGCCAGGTCGTCACATCCTCCCCAACTTAAACAAATGTTCGTCCTCGAACATGCCCAGAGTTATTAAAAAATCCAACCAATCACTGAATAACCTTACTATGCATATACCCGGGGGTGATCCCATGTCACCCTATCTCCTATAGGTCCGATAACACATTGTAACTGAAATTACACAATCCAATCCATCCCATAAACCATAGAACCCCATTCTCATTACTGAACTATCAATACGATCAAAACCTCACACCTATACTCTGAATATGCCCGAACTAGCTGTAATAACCCTTGCCTGTAACCTCGAGTGCAATTATATGATATACCGCATAACTCAAACACGTGTAGTGATAACTTCCATTTACAGCAGCTGCACACAACACCCGAACACCGGTAGAAAACCTCTTATCAACTAAAGTTTCATTCCAACACTTTTATATATATATTGTCAATGATAACTAAAACATGCAGTGAGCTATAACCATTTCTCAAATCAACCATTCATGAAACCACTTCTCCTTTTTTCGAGCCGAACCTCGATATTGTCCTTCCAACAAGCTGAAATCGAATATGTTCGTATTCATTAATGATCCCAACGATCTCCTCTAATCCAACACACCACCCTGGTGACATGACACATCAATATAGGCCTAAGCCATAACTTGCATAATACGTGCACCAATAAGCAACGGTCCGAACATAATCAAATCGTGAAAATGACTCAAAGGAAAGAGTTGTACCTCAAGCTTACTAGAACCAGCACAACACAAGGCTGAGAACCCGCCTCACATCATAGAAATAGAATACACGAATCTAACTCGCAAGGTCATATCTCCACATAACTTCGCTGCAATGCGCGATCCTATCCAAACATTATCCCACATGAAACACCTCAAGTCACTATGCTCGAATTTGACAATCACGCATAATTTGATATCTGGAACCAAAGTAAATTATCGCACCCACGGTGAGGCAAATGACCTACACCACACGAATCCAAAAGGACATAACCGATACGCCATTCACTAAGTAACACCCAATTACTCTTCCCGCTCGACTTCCACTATGAGACCCTAATAGAACCGCACTATATATACCTACAACCAACAAATCGTAACATCTCACAACATAGAAAGGTAACTCATAAATTTCCTCAGATCACTAATAAGCTCATTAACGGTTGAATTAACACATCCCTCAACAATACAATTCGGGGCCAACTAAGCTGACTCAAGATAGAACACGCATCCACATCGTCCTGCCAACGAACTCCTTATCAAGGAAACTTGAAGCTGCTCCTTCCACTCCTATAACTCTGCCGGTGCAATACGATACGGTGCCTGACATTGAATCAATATTGAAAATAAACAACCCTGCCTGGCAACATGCTCGGCCACAAGAAACACATCCGAAAACAATACCTCACCACCGGAACTGAATCAATGGTAGAAGCCTCTGCACTGACATTCATCACGAAGGCCCAAATAAGAAAGACAATCCTTCCCAGCCGTCTGCTGGGTCTTGGAAATATAAAACCACTCTACTAGGACATAATCTGTCGCACCTCGCCACTCAATCTGTGGCATTCCCCGCATGGCCAACAGCGCCGCCTCAACGCAATAGTCCAGAATGACACAACACGAAGACAACCAGTCTGAACCCAATATCACTTCCAAATCCAACATACCAAGCATAAAAGATCCGCTCGGGTCTCTAGACCTAAATAATCACTAGATAGTGCCGATACACGTGACCCACAACTACAATATAGCCTGAACATAAGAACTCCCAGTCTCCAACTCCATATAGCACATAAATCACCATACTTGATCCCAATTCCACCACCCGAATACATACCACACCTCAAATACCCAATCATTACATGAAAGATATTCTAAAATTCCGTTGTGCCATCAAGAAAACTCGAATATCAGCAGTCGATCTAACAAGAAAGCGCTGCAGTACTACCGAAGTACCATCAACTCAACCATGTTTCCTTTTTTGAGACATATACCCTCATCAAATAACTCCAATTAACACTACCATTTCCTTAATCATCTGAAGTTCAATCCCCCTAATCATATGAAGATCACTTCTCTAATCCCCTAAAACTGCCCGTGCTGCCTAAGAATTTTATGACTTTCCATTCAGAACTGAACCGCAACCTTACACACACAAATCTTAATCCTCCACAACATATCGCATATACCATACCATCCTAGGATAACGTGAGAACCTCATCTCTCTTTCGAGCCACAAACATCTACATACTATACCAGTCAAGAACTTTCCATTGGTCCCATCTAGAAGAAAATCATTATACATCCCATGCTCCGCATGCCCATAGAAAATATACATCCCCAAACCGCGGTAAAAACCATCGAGAACTTCCTGAGTTCCCCTTGCACAAATTGGACTTGCCAGGATTGAATCCTTCTAACTCGACCAAGCTAAGCAAGACATCAAAACCTAAGAGCTTTGCCGCAAAATACATTTAAGAACTCATTACCTCGAACACACATAAGGAACTAATCCTATCCTTACCATACCAGTCCGGTCTACTACCAAGCTACACTACCTATCTAGATTTCCTTATCATTCATCTTTAACTTGATATTCCTTCTTGCTTTAGCCCCACAATTCATCAACCCAGGCTTACCACACGAGACCCAAGCATAAAGCCACATTGTCTAAGACCTATAGGCCGCTTAATACTCTCTTAAACATTCCCAAAAGTACCGCATTCCAAAATATTTTACTCTGAAGAACTTCCTAATAATCTAAATCCGTTACCTTTACCTTCCCGGTACTGATGCATAGAATCCCATAATTAACATATGAATACCACAAGTCTTGACCTCTTCCAATGGAAACTCAGTTTCTAATCATATATAGACCTTTAAGATTCCCAATTGTTACATGTAGAATCTTGAACACATTAGGACCATTCTCGAGAGTCATTCACTCTATTTAAACTGAAATTAGCCTGATCAAATGAACAGAACCACCCATGCCTCATTAGCGCTCTGACACCACGGAAGGTGACATTATTCTATTACAACCAAGCAACGTCTTGCTCTACACACCGAGCATCTCTTATCAACAACGACTCAAGACATCCCGTGATTCTCACACACCTATGAAACATAATATAACCTTCATCAAAAGTTTCCCTTTACTCGAGCCATTCTCGGTCCCAACCTCCGTAGGCCATAACTGATTCACTCGAACGTCTCAAACTGGAACTATCATAGCACATAACCGCGCAATCAACTAATCAATAACAGACTCCCCTACTTGGCTCGAAGCCATAGATCGACACACACTCAATAACCCATAACGCATATACTCTATTGATGACATAATACCATAGTGAGATTAAACTCAACTCCTTTGTAAGCTTGTGAAAACACAAATCATCTAGTACCTCAAATCTTCTACAAATCTCGCACTCGCACTCGCACTTGCAAAAGTTAAGCCCACACTCTTAAGCAGCCAAATTTACATTACAACACATATCTTTCACTTGCAATTCTAATAGACACATAAGGATCGCATAACCTCAGAACACTTTGCAAGAGATAACCCACCTGCTTCGCCTCAAACTAACATTCCTATATACCTTCCACCGTCATACAAATTACACAGTCACTTAGTCTTCCTGAGTCTAAACTCATACCGCAACATGAAATTTACTCCACTCCCAACTAAGGGACATAAAAATATCCTTCACCCGCCCATAGCTCGGGGCTATACCTCGAATCATGATGGAATTCAGGCACCTAGTAGTTCTTCTATCCCCCAACATACCTTCCTCGTCGCTTCCAATTCGTATGGATACATCTCACAATACTAACATACTCATCACATAGCCATCCAGCCATCATGTCCACTAATATGGACAATACCGAACATATAAGTTCAGAACACTTGCTCACATAATTAACACCTCACTGCTCAAGCCATAGGCAAAGATCCGGCCTCAAGTCCTCCAAACTGGTCGAACATCAACTCACAGAGATCACATCTTGCCCCTCGATCAGGGAATCACAAGCCATCGAGGCACATTTGATACTAAGCGCTCATGCGCGCACACGAACACGTGGAAGTAATTCAAAGAGTTACTTTTCAAGCTGAATCAAGGACGCACGATAAGAATTTCCAAGAATGTGAAGTTTCCTAAAAGTTATGCAGCCTCTCGGGGATAAATACAGACATCTACGTACCAATCCACGAGACTCTACTAAATCTGCTCATGACTTGTGAGACCTATGTAACCTAAGCTCTGATACCAACTTGTCACGACCCTAAACCCATACCCGATCATGATGGTGCTTTCGTGAAGACAAGGCCAATCGACACATCTCCAATTCGAAGTTAAATAGCTAAACAGCAATAACATAGGCTAAAACATGATTTAATAATTGTAAACAGCAGATAATATCATAACAATGCGGAAGTACAACCCAAACTGGGTGTCACTAGTCATGAGCATCTACTAAGGTCTAGCTACATCTGACGAAATCTGGAATGTACTAAGTACGGACTAATAGAATAAAGAGGGAGAAAAGCAGTGATGCGGACGCCGGTAGCTACCTTGATAAACTCCGATAACTCTACCTCTGATCAACCAATACTAGCTATCGGGTTCAAAAATACCTAAACCTGCACACAAAGTGTAAGGAAAAAAGTGAGTACTCCAACTCAGTGAGTAATAAAGGTAAATAACAACTGAGCAGTAAGAAATTACGTAAAGCATATCAACATGTTGTATAGAAGCAGTATAAAACCTAAGAAAGCAATGAAGCTGTAAAATCTCTTAAAACATCTTAGCTCAATTCAAACTTCCTTAGAAAAATGACTTTTCAATAGTTATGCAAATGAATGCAAAGCAGTTAGTGCAGATAAACACAGAAAATCCGCCTCTCGGGCACAAATACCATAGTTTAACAAGTAAAATGACAATTAAATATGAAAGATAACACATAAAGGTTTGCCCCTCGGGCACAATGTCAACAACTCCGCCCCTCGGGCTATATCTTAGAACAATACGAGCCCCTTGGGCTATCATATAGTACAATATTAGCCCCTCGGGCTATATCTCACATCACAATACGTACTCGCGCTCACTGGGGGTGTACAGACTCCGGGAGGAGCCCCTTACGGCCCAAGCTCAATATCAAGCCACCTCGTGGCATCAAATCTAGGCCCTCGGCCTCATATTAGTCAAGCCACCTCGTGGCATATATATCTCAAGCCCTTGCCTCATAAATAATAGGTGTACATATCTCATGCCCTCGACCTCAAATCAGTATAAGTGTTTCCTCACAACTAGGTCCTCAGCCTTACTAAGTCAAAAATAGTCACAAGTCCCTCAGGAATTAGTAAAACGGTATTTCTCAGCCCGAAACATCATTTAAGTCTCAAAATTGAGTGAAAATGGCTGAGTAGTTAAAACAGTGGAAAATAACATGATTGAGTTCAATTAATAAGTCAAAATAGTGAGGAAATAGTAAATAAAAATCCTCGAAGGGTTTAAATAGTTGGCACAAAGCCCAAATATGGCAGTCAGCCCAAACCATGATGATAACAATAAGTTTCAGTCAAATACGTGGTAAAATCATCAATCTGGATGGACTAAGTCACAATCCCCAACGGTGCTCTGCCCCACACTCGCTATCCGACGTGGAAGTCACCTCAACATAGCACTACGATGTGCAATCCGGGGTTTCAAACCCTTAGAATATCATTTACAATCATTACTCACCTCGAACCGGCTAAATCTTTAGCTCGCGATGCTTTTGTCCCTTGAATCGGCCTCCACGCGCATCGAATCTATCCAAAATCATAACGAATATGTCACAATATGCTAAGGGAACAAAGTCCAAGCGAAAACAATCGAAAAATACCAAAAATCCCAAAATTAGCAAAACCCGAGCCCCGGGCCCACTTATCGAAACTCAGAAATTTTTACATCAATGGAGTCCTTATCTCCCCACGAGTTCATACATACTAAGAACATCAAAATCCATACACAATTAGCCCTTCAAATCCCAATTGTTTGGTTTCAAAATTCAAGCCCTAGTTTTTTATACCTAGGCTTATATTTCATGAATTTCTAGGTGGAATTCACATGATTATCAAGTTTTAAGTTCAAGAAACTTACCTCCAAACGTTTCCCCTTTAACCCCTCTTCAATCTCCTTCAAAAATCCTTCAAAACGAGCAGCTATGGTGGAAAATACCCCCACCTTTGTGAACAAAATGTCTTTAGAACATTCTTCCCAGCCCTGACATTCCTTCTTCGCGAACGCGTTCAAAGTCTCACGTTCGCGAAACACAAATTTTTGTTGACCATTTTTTACTCTACGCAAACGCGGCATGCCAGTCGCGAATGTGATTCCTCATTCACCTTGACCTTCGCGAATGCGTTCGATTCTTCGCGAACGCGATGCAATGAATCCTTGCCTTCCGCAAATGCGAAGCGCATCTCGCGAACATGAAGGCTAAATCTTGGCCTTCCCCAATTCCTTCTTTGCGAATGCGGGAACCTCATCGCGAACACGATGCCTCAGGACCTCAACACTCGCGAATGTGGAACCAAGATCGTGAATGCGAAGGCCAAATTCTAAGCCTAATCACGTATCCCTTCGTGAACGCGAGAGCCTTCTCGCGAACGCGAAGGCCAAAAGTCTGCAACACCAACAACAGAGAATCTGCAACTTTCAAAACATGAAATTGATCCGTTTGACCACCCGAAACTCACCGAGGCCCTCGGGACCTCAACCAAAGGCACCAACACATCCTAAAACCTTTTTCAAACTTGTTCTAATCATCAAAACACCTCAAACAATATCAAATCACTCAAAACACATCGGATCCAAGCCTAAGTTTCTAAAATCTTCCGAAATACGCTTTTGATCAAAAACCCAATCAAACCACGTCCGAATGACCTATAATTTTGCACACACATCCAAAATGACATAAGGAAGCTATTTCAGCTTCGGAATTCCATTCCGATTCTCGGATCAAAATCTCACCTACTAACTGGAAATCACCAAAATATCAACTTCGCCAATTCAAGCCTAATTCTACTCCGGGCCTCCAAAATCCATTTCGATCATGCTCCTAAGTCAAAAATCACCTCTCGAAGCTAACCAAACCATTAAAACTCACATTCGAGCCCTCTAACACATAAGTTAACGTCTGGTTGACTTTTCTAACTCAAACCTTCATAAAAGAGACTAAGTATCTCAAACCTTATCAAAAATCATTTCGAACTCGATCTGACCAATCCGATACCACAAAACACAGATAAAGAAGCATACAGAAGTAGAAATGGGGGAAATATAGCGGTAACTCATGAGACAACTAATCGGATCATCACAGGATCCCAACACTTTCTTTTAATCATACTTGTGAAAGAAAATATTTTTTTGTTTTTTTTTTCTTCTCGTTGCTACTTTATTTATTGATTGTTAAGTAATCAATTCACCAGCCCATATTTTCTCAAATATAATTCAAACAAAACTTATTTGTAAGAATAGATTACCCAATCCCTGTGGACCGACATCTTTCTATATTATAAAATTTGACAAGATACGAGTAATAATTTTTTATATGCTAGCCACTCGTCAGCTACTCGTCTAGACATAGATGAACCTTTCACTTCTGTACCTTACAGAAAGTAGACCAGATATTGTTTTTAGTGTGGGTCTTTGTGTTGAGTTTCAATCTAATCCAAAGGAATCTCATCTGAAAGCTGCCAAGAGAATCCTAAGATATCTCAAAGGGATGTTGGACCTGGTTCTCTACTATCCCTTAGGAGATAACCTTGACTTAATAGGGTATGCTAATGCTGACTATGTTGGGTATCTGGTGGATAGCACGCATGGCTTGGCGCTTTTTCTAGGTTCATGTCTGATTTCATAGGGTACAAGAAAAACAAAACTCAGTGGCCCTCTCTATCACAGAAGTTGAATATATGGCTACTGCATCTTGTTGTGCTCAACTATTATGGATTAAACAGCAATTGGAAGATTTTGTCATGTTCTATGAGTGCGTACCCTTACTATGTGACAATACTAGTGCACTCAACATGGCCAAGAATCCAGTTCAACACTAGAAAATAAAGCATATTGATGTGCGACATCACTTTATCAAAGACAATATTGAGAAAGGGCACATATGCATGAAAATTTGTAGCATGAAAGATCAAACTGCATATATACTCACCAAAGTCCTAAACAGAGAGCATTTTGAAAGAAATCTCCTGGCATTGGGGTTTATAAAATCTAACTGAGAACATGGCCCCTCAATGATTGGCTATGAAGAAAATTTACAGGTAAAATTAGTTAAAAAGTGTTTTCTGGCAAAGTCTAACTCCTTTCTATACCGTTACAGGTAGATGCGCATGATGATTACAGAGCAAACAAGCAGTTAATGCATTGCATGTTGGTCAAAGGATGAGGCTTACATTTGCAAAATCTGTCAGGAAACCTAGTCCTTTGACACATGTTATTAGTTCCTTTGTATTCTCATGCACAATTTTTTAAATGCCTGAAATGGTGCTACGTCATTAAATTGTCAAGTTCCCTCTTTCCTGCTTTTTGAACCCAAATGTCTCATTTGAAGTGACCCGACTACCCAAAATTGATACCCATTCCTAACTGGTTCCTCACCCCCTATTGAATAACTCCTCTCATAGTCACTTTCATAACTGTTCACATCAAAGAATCCAAAATTCCTCTTTTCTTCTTCAAACCGAAAGAAAAATCTCTTCTTCAACCCACTACACTCCATTATGTCTGAAAAGCATTTACAAGAACAGGAAGCTAAAGAAAATATGCTATCAATAGCTGTTGAGGGAACTTTGGTTAGAGATTATGAGGTTGTATCTGAGTCTAAAGGGGGAAGAAAATGATGTAGAGGTCGTGGATAGGGAACCGGTGCCTACCGAAACTTTGTCACCTGACAATAATACTGGGAACCAATTGAGGAACCTGATCCCTCCGCCCAAGAGGAGCCCTTTGCTTCCACTAGGGATAAAACCCCCGATTCTCCACAAGAACCCCAGGTCAGTACTGATCCTACTCCCTCTCCTCATTTCTATGTCGAGCCATTAACAAGTGTGGTTCCTAAGATGCGATTTTTGTCTGAGGAGGAGAAGGAGGACAGTGAAGAAGAAGATTATGATAATGTGGCTTTGGAAAGCTTTATTAGTGCTAGGAGTAGAAAAGGCACCTCCCCAGGAGTCATCGTCTAAGAGACACATCACGAGGTTGCAAAAGAATGAAAAACTTGAGTTCGTCTTAAGGACAAGTAAAAAAGGAAAAAAAGAATATGAGATTGGTGAAAGATGGAAAGGTTGTCAATGAGAAGGTAGTGACTCCTACATTAGTCATGAATATGGATGATAAGGTAGTCGAGGAACATGGTCCCTTGGTTCGTAAGTCCTCAAAGAAACTTACTGCTCCAAAGTCCAAAAGGGAGTCCTCTGTGAGTGAAAATGAGTTGAGGAAGGTTGAGGGTGAAAAATCCGGTAAGAAAGAGGATGAGATAATAGTTAAGGAGTCGTGTGAAAAAGTGGCTGAGGAGTCTGCTGAGAAGATCTCCAGGAAATCTGCAGAGAAAGGTAAGAGTGTAAGAAAATCAGTGAAAAGGAATGTTGATGCCAGTGAGGAACCTGGTTCCTCCAAGAAGACCAAAGTTGGTGATACCCAGGATACTGGCAGGGAAAAATTGAAACACCAAAAGATGATGTGGGGGCATACATAAGGAAGATGAAGGCAAATAATGCCATTCTCGAAGGTCAGCTAAGTCAAGTTCAGGAGGCACATGGTTCCAGCAGACAGAGGTTGCCCGTCTGATAAGAGAAAATGGCGACCTTAGGAAACAGGTTGAGAACCTGAAGGAGAGATTTTTCAACGAGCAGGTGGTAGCCAATGCTTTAATAGACATCCTTCTTAGAACCCTTGCCTCTTCATTTGGGCATTTCCTCTTCTAGTGCTCCCTAAAAATATCCCATTCTCAAGTGTCAAGTTCTTAGTGTCTATCTTCTAGTTCTGATGATGTTTTATGACTGGTACTTTTGTTTTTTGCTATTTTTATTTTGTGAATGTGTTTGGAAACAATGGAACTGCTCCCTCATTAATTACCCAACATTAATGAAAGCTTCCTTTTTTTGTTGTGTATGTCTTGCTCTTATGTTTTTTTTCTAGTCATGTTTGTGTGTACACATGTGGCATGAGTTAACCGAGTTGGACTTCTTTTTGTGTATTGTGTGTTACTGATCTTTTTATGATGCCAAAAAGAGGGAAAAAAATAATTAAGGGGGAACATGATGGGGAACAGATACAGGGGGAAACACATGAAATGCGAATGTCATTTTGGTTCTTGTGGGGAACTTGAATTATAACTTTGTCATCATCAAAAAGGGGGAAATTGATAGGTTATATGTGTATCCCTATTATGTTTTGATGATCTAACAAACTTACTGATAGGAACCAGATAAGGAACCTCATACACAACCTCAAGAACTTAAAGATCACCAAGTCTCCAGTTGGAGAGACAGTCAAATCTTTAGAGTCGAAGGAACATATGAGGGAACATGTCCATACTAGCTTTTGAGGTGACTGTGCGAAGCCAACTCTCTAGCTGGAAAAGTTGTTGCCTGCACACGCTACAGTACAAGAGCAATGTAGTAGTCAGCTTTTTATGGAAGACTTTTCACCTACCTTGCTTACATCATTATATGTGATGTCACACATGTATTATTAACATCAAAGAAGGTAAACACACATTCACTTGCATATTCAAGAACTGATCAAGCATTCTCTCAAGTTTGTGTCAGCCTTACAAGTGATTCTCAAGGGCATCAAGAACGAAGAACAACATAACCAATGACCAGTTCCATGTATTGAAGTTATTACATGCCCTTAGTTGTGTTGTACCTTTGTTAATGCACTCTACTTATAATTCCTACTTAGCTGAGTTAGAAGTATTGTGTAGGAAATCTTTGTAAATCATAAACCCTTGTGTTTGGGTCTTGGATAGAATTAGTCGAGTTGTAAAGTCTTTGTAATAAATTTATTACAAAGTTTCTTGTAATAGAGTGTTACAAGTTAGCGAGGGATTAATAGTTTAATTCCTAGGTTTAAAGTCTCTGTAATGGGGTTATTACAAACCGGCTTGTAATAAAGTGTTGCAAGTTAGTGAAAGATTAAGAGGTTAAATCCTAGGTTACAATAGGTTGTAATCTAAAGTTGCTCAATAGTGAAGTTGAAATCCTACAAGGATAGGTCGTGGTTTTTTATCTCGTGAGTTAGGAGTTTTCCACATAAAACTACATTGTGCCATTTACTTACTGTAGCGTGAGTATGTTATATGATTTAGTTTGGTGAGCCCTTAGTTTCTATCAAGTTCCCCGAGCATGGAGTTTCCCTGTACTTTTATATTTGGGATGGAGTTCCCTGGGCTGGATTGGCCCTATACAGTATTGGGTGGCTGATTATTAGTCGCTATTTATATTAAGGGATGGATATTCTCAGGGCTAGACCTACCTCATACAATACTGAGTGATTGAGTACTTTGAGAGTCTGAGTACATGAGTTCATCCCTAAGATGCGTTGCATTTGACATGCGTACATGAGATACATGCATAAAGATGCATTTCCTTCTGCTACCCGAGTCTTGATGACATTCATGATTTGTGACGACCCGGCCCGTCGTCACGTGAGTTATCACCCTGTTTCCCCCATATTATTTTTCTCTATGCTTCATTATCGGTATTTGAGGTGATCGAGTTAAATTGGATTGGTTTTAGATGGAAATGAGATACTTAGTCTCTTTAAGGAAAGCTTATTTTGGAAAAGTCAACCAGAAGTTGACTATTTAGTTAGAGGGCTCGGATGTGATTTCCGATAATTCGGTTAGCTTCGGGGGATGATTTGTGATTTAAGAGTGCGATCGGAATTGGTTTTGGAGGTCCGGTGTAGAATTAGGCTTGAATTGGCGTAGTTAGTATTTTGGCGAATTCCGGTTGGTAGGTGATATTTTGATTCGGGGGTCGGAATGGAATTTCGAGAGTTTCAGTAGCTCCGCTAGGTGATTTTGGATGTGTGTATAAAATTTCAGGTCATTCGGAGATGTTTTTGTAGGGGTTTGATCGAATGCGTGTTTCGAAAGTTTTGAAGAAACTTAGGCTTGAATCCGATGTGAATTGATGGTTTTAGTGTTGTTTGATGTGTTTTGATGATTGGAACAAGTTCGTATAATGATTTGGGATATGTTGGTGCCTTTGGTTGAGGTCCCGGGGGCCTCGGGGTGATTTCGGATGGCTA
>MU683131.1:173937-201751 GCA_026770625.1 Nicotiana glauca | reverse complement strand
CCTAAAAAATAATCTTTAGATGTCCTTTATTGTAAATGTCCATAAAAATTTTGAAAAAGTCCAAAAATATTTTTTCTTTAGAAGATCTTTTGTAAATAAATAAATAAATAAACTCAGAAATTCAAAATATTTTCTTAGAAGTCACTCTTTCAAAAATTAAGAGGAAACTTCCAAAATTCAAAAAAAAATATTTTATTTCTTCTTTAGAAAAAAAAAACAAATAAAAATATTTTCTTTTTTTTCTAAAATTCCCAAAGTTCAAATTTAAAGTAAATGAATTTTTTTTAGAAGCCTTTCTTTTAAAAAAAAAAATCAAAAATATTTTCTTTCTTCTTTTAAAAGTATTTCTTTCAAAAAAAAAATTTTTTTAAAAAAAGAGTTAGTTTCATTTACTCTATTCCCAATCTTCCGAACTACGCAAGATCTGATTCATGCGGGGTCATGATACGTAGGCAATCCCCATCGGATTCTATCATAGCCATAGAATTAATTGAGTGAAAAAAAAAGTGAAAAAAAAAGAATGCCAAAAAATAAAAGAGCGGTAGAAAAAAAAATCAAAAGTGAAAAAAAAAAGAGAGCGAAAAAAAAAGAGTTAAAAAAAAATTATTAAAAAAAAAATAAAATAAAATAAAAGGAAAGAGGTACATGCTGAAATGGCTTATGGTCGGAATGATTTGTGAAGCTGAGGAATGTGATCCGACACTGAAGGCCATTGCAGCAATTGCCGAGACAGAAGGAAAGCCACAAAATGGCCGCCAAGCACGAAAGTTCCCCATCAGATGGGAGTCTCGGTAGCCGGTCTTGCTATCCTTTCTGCATCCGGATTATATCAGGGTGTGATCCGGATATTTTACTTTATTGTCTTACTTTCCGACATAAACCCTTCTTCTTCAAAATTAAAAAAAAAAAAAAAAGAAAGAAAAAAGAAAAAAAATCAAATGAAATTAATATTTCATTGTTCAGGAATGTCTCTTTTATTAATCTTGTCATTTTCCTTATTCTTTTTTCAGTTCTGGTAAATGCAGATTTCAATAACATGACATGCTTGCGGACTTCATGCCTGGATCCTGAAAGTTGTCAGACCTCGAAATAATGAGTCAAGAGTCAGAATGCAAAGATGATAAGTTTGAGGAAAACAAAAGTTGGAACAGTTGAAGGAAAATTGGTTCCAGAGTGAAAAGGTATATACATTGCAACAAGAGTACTGCCAAAAGAATGCGTTGTACTTGGGACACATTGAAGGAAATGTCCTTGAAATAAATGTCAATGCAAATGCAGTCAAAAGATACTATATTGGATCCTCCATATAGTTATAATATTTTCTGGTTGAGATGACGATGACTTTCATTCTCGCTACCCAAACATTATCAACCCTTTGCAAACCCTTTGAGCCGGTTACCATTCTTTGACTACCCTCTTTGGAACCTGAAAGTGTCAAAAAAATATTGAAAAATGAAAAATTAAATAGAAGAAAAAGAAAAAAAAAGGAAGAAAAGACAAAGAAAATGAAATGAAAAAAAGAGGAAAAGGAAAAAAAAGAGAAAACGAAGCAAAACAGAAAAACAAAAGAAAAAAAAAATGTAGTTTCATGAACTACGTTTGACTTGATTCTGAAAGGATACGTAGGCAGCCTCTCTCTGGGGTTCACTCACACCGAATAAAATCCAATGTCCCCCAAAAATAAAACTGGGGCAGAAGTTATAATGGTTCGGCAATGATCCCGCCCAAAAGGTTCCAAAGTTGTAATTCAATCCAAATTCTTTTTACCCCAAACCTTGTTCAAGTCCTTCCGATCAATCAGTGAGAATGTTCAAGGATCAGAGAATACAATTACTTGGGTCCGATACAGTCAAAAACTGAAAATAAATAAATAAATAAAATGAGAGAGTCTTATTGGTGAAGACCCACACGGGCACCATAAGGCGATGGTGAGCAGAGAAAAATCAAAATGAGAGTCTTGTTAGTGAAAAACCCACACGGGCACTATAAGGCGATGATGAGTAGAGAAATGAGAAAGGTCAGCTCGTGAATACTCGCAACGGGCGCCCCTGATCGAAAAGAGAATCCTCACAGCCATCGACGCCGACAAAATCCTGGCAAGATTTCTTGAATTTTGAGGCAAAGTTGTGATGAATTTCTGAGAGTCGGATGGGTTACACAGATCAGGCATCCAATCCAAAAGGCATGTCATGTTCATTGAAATCCGCATGTACTCCAGATAAGTCCTTCTTTCCTTTCCCCGAAGGGGACACTTCTTGTTTTCTAAACTCATTCTCCATTCTATTGTTTGTTTTCTTTGAATCCCTTTCGGTCTAATACTGTTTCGAAATTGAGACAAAGAAAGGATGGCAAGACTGATTCACAGGGTTCTCATTTGGTGCGAGCCAATGTGCAAAAAGATACCCGGCCTCAGCAGGTGCATCAAGTCGACCTCGACTAGCCATGGTGGACGATGGTTCAAAATTGAAAACTCTTGGAAGCAGAAAATCAAATTGAAGTGCCTATACATGCAAATGAAGTTGAAAAGGGTGAGTCCCATGAGGCCAACCATCTCGGAGAAAGTTTGAAAAGCCAAGGTACTAAAATGATCTGAAATTAAAGTTTGGAAGGAAGAATGTAGAATAAAAGTCCTACGAAGGCGAAGTAAAGTTGGAAAGGTTAAATCTCACGTGACTAGCCGTTGCAGCAAAGTTTGAGGAGCCAAAAGTTCCCCAATGTTTCGAAGAAAAGAAAAAAAAGAAATTAAAAAAAAGGATAGAAAAAAAAAGGAAGTAAGAAAGGAAAGGCCTACGAAGGCAAAATAAAGTTGAAAAGGTTGAGTTCCACCGACCAACCGTCATGGCAAAATCTGGAAGAAACCAGAGGTTCTCAGGGCCTGAAATGAAATCATTCCCCAGGAAACAAGCAGTTGCAATTGAGTTCTTCATCAAAGAAGTCGGGCCGGGATCAAAACAATGAAGGCCACAAAACTAACCACCGTTTCATACTAACAATTGTTCTTTGTTTGAAAACAGGAAACAGGTGCAATCCAAAAGCAACCTTGCAAGAAGCAGGTGCAACCAAAGAGAAACTACACAAGGGCTAAAAACAGCTTTGCATCAATAATCAATCCAAAAGGGAAGTCTCTTCCAAATTCTTTCCTGCATTTTTACTCATTTTTCTTAAATAATAAAAAAAATTAAAAAAAAAATAAAGAAGAAGAAAGAAAGAAGAAAAGAAGTAAAAATAAAAATCCCAAAAGAAAATTCATGGTAGCATAGGGTCCCATTCCCTAGAAATCCCGGCATAACCCGAGGATTCCCTGGCATAACCCAAGGAGCTTATTTCTTTCCAAATCCCGGCCAAAAGACCGAGGATCTCCCTGGCATAACCCAAGGAGCCTTTTCTTTCCATATCCCGGCATAACCCGCGGATCTCCCTGGCATAACCCAAGGAGATTTTTCTTTCCAAAATCCCGGCATAACCCGCGGATCTCCCTAGCATAACCCAATGAGCTTTTCTTTCAAAATCCCGGCATAACCCGCGGATCTCTCTGGCATAACCCAAGGAGCTTTTTCTGTCCAAATCCCGGCATAACTCGAGGATCTCCCTGGCATAACCCAAGGGGCTTTTTCTTTCCAAATCCCGGCATAATCTGAGGATCTCCCTGGCATAACCCAAAGAGCTTTTTCTTTTCAAATCCCGGCCAAAAAACCGAGGATCTCCCTGGCATAACCCAAGGAGCCTGTTTCTTTTCCAAATCCTGTCATAACCCGTGGACTTTTTCGGCATAACCCGATGATTTCTCCCTGGCATAACCCAAAGAGCCTTTTCTTTCCAAGTCTCGGCATAACCCGATGACCATCCCGGCATAATCCGTGGACCCTCAACAGCATAACCCGTTGAACCTTTCGGCATAACCCGATGATTTCCTGGCATAACCCAAGGAACCTTTTCTTTCCAAGTCTCGGCATAACCCGATGACCATCCCGACATAACCCGTGGACCCTCAACGGCATAACCCGTTGAACCTTCTGGCATAACCCGATGATTTCCTGGCATAATCCAAGGAGCCTTTTCTTTCCAAGTCTCGGCATAACCCGATGACCATCCCGGCATAACCCGTGGTCCCTCAACGGCATAACCCGTTGAACTTTTCGGCATAACCCGATGATTTCCTGGCATAACCCAAGGAGCCTTTTCTTTCCAAGTCTCGGCATAACCCGATGACCATCCTGACATAACCCGTGGTCCCTCAACGGCATAACCCGTTGAACCTTTCGGCATAACCCGATGATTTCCTGGCATAACCCAAGGAGCCTTTTCTTTCCAAGTCTCGGCATAACCCGATGACCATCCCGGCATAACCCGTGGACCCTCAACGGCATAACCCGTTGAACCTTTTGGCATAACCCGATGATTTCCTGGCATAACCCAAGGAGCCTTTTCTTTCTAAGTCTCGGCATAACCCGATGACCATCCCGGCATAACCCGATGACCATCCCGGCATAACCCGTGGACCCTCAACGGCATAACCCGTTGAACCTTTCGGCATAACCCGATGACCATCCCGGCATAACCCGTGGACCCTCAACGGCATAACCCGTTGAACCTTTCGGCATAACCCGATGATTTCGTGGCATAACCCAAGGAGCCTTTAGTTTCGGCATAACCCGATGATTTCCTAGCATAACCCAATGAGCGTTTTTTTTACAAATCCCGGCATAACCCGTGGATCTCCCTGGCATAACCCAATGAGCCTTTTTTTTCCAAAATCTCGGCATAACCCGTGGACCCTTTCCGGCATAACCCGATGATTCTTTCCAGGCATAACCCGTGGACCTTTTCCGGCATAACCCGATGATTTTTTCCCGGCATAACCCGTGGACCTTTCCGGCATAACCCGATGACTTTTCCGGCATAACCCGCAGAACTTTCCGGCATAACCCGATGATTTTCCCGGTATAACCCGTGGACTTTTCCGACATAACCCGATGACTTTCCCGGCATAACCCTTGGACCTTTTCCGACATAACCCGATGATTCTTTTCCGGCATAACCCGTGGACCTTTTCCGGCATAACACGATGATTTTCCCGGCATAAACCGTGGACCTTTCCGGCATAACCCGATGATTTTCCCGGTATAACCCGTGGACTTTTCCGGCATAACCTGATGACTTTCCCGGCATAACCCGTGGACCTTTCCGGCATAATTCGATGACTTTCCCGGCATAACCTGTGGATCTCCCAGCATAACCCGATGACCTCCCGGCGTAACTCGAGGACCCCTCTCTCTTTTCCGGCATAACCTAGTCATTTCCCAGCATAACCTGGATCCGTTCACAAGGATACATAATCCTAATTTGACTGTTGAGATACTTATCACAACTAACTCGCGAAATTTTCCTAGTGAAAACTGGGGCAGAAAATTTCGTTTGTTTGTTTGTTTTGATGTCTTGAGCAGGTTGCGCTCACACAAGGTACAAGATGAGTAATGGAATGAGTCTCAATCCAGAATAAAGAAAAGAAGAAAAGAACAAAAAAAAGAAGAAGAAGTGAACTCAAAGTGCTGAAGTCGAGAAGGACGCAGATTGCTCAAGATATGATTGAAATCACAAGCTTCGGTGTCCCGCCTTGATCCAAAGCGTAAGAAAGAATCAGCACCTACAACTGACGGGCATCAAGATTCAGATCAAAGTCTGCCACAAGAACCAGGCAAAACTCAAGATCAAGCTTCAAGATATTTATAGATAGGAATCTTGTAACTCGAAGTTGATAGGTTAGCTAGCTTAGTTTTTTATTTTTGGTGTAATAAGGAGCTCGGCAAGAAGAAACAGCAGCAACAGCAGTGGAATCACATCTTCTGGTAGTCCCAGCTGCCAAAACTTCCAGAACTACACTGACTTAATTCCTTTATAGCCAAGGATATGTAGGAAGCCTTTGAAGCAAGGTTCGGTCAGACTCTTTCAAAAAATGCTTCTTATGGAGTTTTCAAATGGGCAAAAATCCCTTATATTGCTCACTTTATCTTTGCACGAAAACACTTCGTGTTTCCGGACAAAGAGGGGCAGCTGTAAGCACGTAATTTTTGCCCTATGAGAATTACTCCCAAAAAATTCAAAATAAAATAATTTTTAGTTTGTTAGCAATTGTTGTGAATTTAGTGTCATTTTTTTTTGTGCATGTTTATTTGTTAAATTAATAAAAAAAATAAAAAATATGTCGCATTTGCATTTATGATTTAATTCTATAATTAGGAGTAATTAATTTTATATTACAAAATGAAAATCACAAAAATAGGCATCTTTTGCATTTTAGCCTTTAATGTCCAAATTGTGTGATTGTATTGTCATTTAAATTTAGGTGACAATTATTATTGTGAGTTAATTAGTATTTTAAGATAATTTTAGTTTTTATAAATTAACCTTAGTATTTTGATTTTATTAATTAGGAAGTTGAATAATAGAGAAGAACAAAATAGAGAAAATTTGGATTGGGCTATCTTGCAAATTAAGTTACAAGTCCAAACCAAAGCACCCTTACCCAACCCAAAACCCCTTGGCACAAAAAAGAAAATTTTAGATTTTTAACCAATAATAATCATAATCACATAACATAAAGTAGTGGGGGGCAAGGGAATTAAGGAAGAAAACAAGGAGAGCAAAATATGGATTAGTGTGTTTTCTTTTGAATTAAAAAATATTTTCTTTTTAATAAAAAATCTGAAAATTTTCGAAATTCTTGCCTATAAATAGAAGAGAAGATTTATGAAAAAAGGGGTGGAAAAAAGAGAGGAAAAAATAGGAGGAGAAGAAAAATAAGGGAGAAAAGAGAGCAGTATACACTCGATATACACTCTGGATACAGAAGTATACACGGACAAAATTTAATTTTTGAGAGTTTCTTTTGAGAATTGAAGAGAGTTCAAAGCTAGAAAGAGAAAACAAAGAGAAATTCCGGAATATATTTTTCTTCTCTATTTTTACTGGTTTTTCTCCGTATTGCTGGGATTTTCTGGATTGAGGTGTTGAAGCTACTGCTGGTTGTTACTGTTGCTGTTGCTGTATTTTCACCGCCCTGTTGATTTCCCATCTTCCCCTTCTTTTCAATACCAGGTACACATTCTAAAAACCATGTGTTGATGTAAGCTCGAATTGGAAGTTGAAGTTTTGAAATGAAATAGAAAAGCAAGTTGTTGATTAATATTTGTTGTTATTTTTCGTTTTATTAGTTTTGTCAAATTATAGTTAGTTATATAATTTGAAGAATAAATTTGTCATTTAGTCGGCTTGTGAGAGAACACCTTTTGTACTAATATAGAGTAGCCTTTTAATCATGTAATTAATTAGGACTTTTTCTTTTCTTTTAGAGACAAACTAAATAAAAAAAATATAGTCACTTTAGGATTATCCTTTTAAATAAAAAATGCTACGAGTCTCGCTAAATAAAAAATGCTACGAGTCTCGCTAAATAAAAAATGAAATTGCGGGGCCCCTCAATAACAATGTTCACTTTTTTCTCCCAAATTAACCAAACGCGGTAAATAATTTAAAATTGCATTATAGTATTGAACATGTTTTAAAATCAGATATTTAGCCATTACAATAATTTAAGCGACCGTGCTAGAACCACGGGATCCGGGGGTGCCTAACACCTTCCCTCGGGTCAACAGAATTCCTTACTTAGAATTTCTGGTTCGCAGACTTCATTTGGAAAGTCGAATATTTTTCTCGAATTGGGATTCAAGATAAACCGGTGACTTGGGACACCAAAAGCCAAACCTTTCCCAAGTGGCGACTCTGAAATAAATAAATAACCTCATTTCGAATATTGTCACTTAAATTGGAAAAACTCCCTTATGCATTACCCTCGGGGTAGGCGCGTAAAAAGAAGGTGTGACAACTGCGTTTATAAATATAGTAAGGTAAAAAACAATGATTACATATGTTTAATTATGTATTTCATGTATTCGCGCGAATGTATTTATAAATACAGTTAGGTAATCCGCCTAAAAAATAGTGATTACGGATGTTTAATAACGAAAATCCCAATATTGAATTGTATTCAATCTCACTATATTGAATTCAGTTGTATTCAAATAACAAAAAATAAAAAATAAAATTAGGGTGTATACCATTCTATTCAATTTAACTATATGTGTTGTATTCCGTTCACGGATATTAACTATTTTATATTATATTCAATTCACCGTATTCAATTCGATTGTATTCAAACAATAAAATATAGTAATATTCGGCTGTATTCAAAATATACAGACATTCAGAATACATAAATACAAGGGGAAATAATGTATTTATACAAAAAAGTAATGTATTTTAGTGTATTTGTACAAAATATAATGTATTTGTATCGTTGTATGTGATTAAATATCAAAGAGGAGAAGAAAGTTCGCTGGAGATGGTGTTTTCCTGCCAAGCAAAATACTGCATATATTGTATTAAAACTAACAATGGAGACGAATAAAAACTCGGCCCTCAAATCTTCTTCGGCGCAGCCATGGCCTGATCTATTCTCCTAAGAGGATGAGCCAATAGTGGATGATGATACCGACGATTCTGACTCATAGTTATGTAGAAATTGATGATTCATCATTTTAAGAACTTCTGCCCTATTATTCATCCAACGTTCATGTTGGTGTATGCATTGTAGATTGACTGAACATGTAGAAGTTTTTTTAATTGCAATAATCCTAGAGGATTCGACCGGAGAGAGAAAGAAAAACTTTTTTTGAGAGAGAACCGTGTGTTGACTGAAAAAGGGAGGGAAAAAACATGAATAGCGTAGTTCATCCCTCAATGGTAGTGTATATCATAAATACCTATTTTTCTATAAAATACAAAAGATAGTTATAAAAAATAATATTTTAAAATAATTTTAGTTTATAATAAATAGGGTGTATACCTTTGCTATAGGAGGTAAAATTTTGTTTTTTAAACATGCCCATTCTTTTTCTATTTTGATTGGATTGGAGATCACTAAAAAGGATGGTGCAATTCTCGGGGGGAAAAATAGTAGCTCGATTCACTGAGTTACCATTACGTGCGGGGTCCTATAAAGGGTCAGATCACAAAGACCTATTGTAGATAGTCTTACCTTGCATTTTGCAAGACGTTGTTTTCACTGCTTAAACATGTAACCTCCTGATTACCTGAAGATAACTTTTACTGGTTACAACAAAGTTTCCCTTCAATTAGCAAAATATGTTATGCACAAGAGCAAATATTATAATACAAAGATTAATAATTATTTCTTCTTATATACTTCAATATGTGAATCTCAGGCTCATTTTATTAAAATTTAGATATACATATAATATAAAGGAAAAATACATGAGCACCCCCCCGAACTATGATCATATTTCCAAGTACACACCTTTTCTTTACAGGGATCCTATTATTCTCTTAACTATTTTAGAGTAGAATAAATTTTTACGACAACCAAACTAGTATTGGGCTGTGGACTACACTCCCTTGACACATGTATATTTCATTAAAATTATATTTTTTTTCTATTTTTCTTTCTTTTCTTTCCCTTTCTCCTTTTCTCCTTTTCTCTTCTTAGATAAATTGATTCATATATAATTAATATAGTTTTCTTTCTTCTTTCATGGATGAAACGATTGGTATACATGAAATAATTCCTAAAAACTCTAACTTGTTAAAAGTCTATTTTGCTGCTATTCTTGGCTTGAGACCTTTAAATGACTATTGTGGTAGAAGACTTTTTGATGTTGAATATCACTAGTGATTACAGACATCATAAAAATGGTGGTCATCGAATTTCAAGGATTCCATACTTTTCAGCGCGAAAAAACTTTTGGGTGACAATTTTTTTTGTCCAGATCTAAGTGTGTTTGCTTTATATATGTATAATTTTTTCTTGAAAGTGCGATTTATGTGTGGGAGGGAGATAAAAAGAAAGAAAGAAAGAATATAAACTAAAAAAATGGTGGCCGTCGGAATTTCAAGGACTCTATTTTTTCACGCGAGAAAATTTTTTCCGGTGATAGACTTTTTTGTCCAGATCTAATGATGTTTTGCTTTATATATGTATAATTTTTTCTTGAAAGTGTGATTTATGTGAAGGAGGAAGAGAAAAAGAAAGAAAGAAAAAATACAGGTGGTCGTCAAAATTTCAAGGACTTAATTTCTTTCGGCGCGAAAATTTTTTCCAATGACAGAATTTTTTGTCCAGACATCATCGGTGTATGTTCGAAGGAACCTCATGTAAGGTAGAGAAGAAAAGAATATTATAGAAAAAGGCAAAGAAAAAGAAAAAGAAAAAGAAAAGAAAAGGTAAGAAATATATATTTAATTAAAAACTATCTACTTCTCACTTTCTTTGAGGGAGTGAAATACACACAATGCCACGTATGCCTTTAGGGTAAAAATAATTTTACTCTAAAATAGTTTAGGGGAATAATAGGATCCTCGTAAAGGAAAGATATGTAATTGAAAATATGACTATAGTTCGGGGGTACTTATGCATTTTTCCTAACATAAAATATAAAAATTTACGATGTACTCATATTTTTTTAAAGTAAATAAAAAAGAAAGAGATTTTTTTTAGTTAAAATTATTTTCTATTGATACTTAAAAATGTTACAATTTGGTTCCTAGTAGCAGCCTTGACTCGCTACTACTCATGTACATCACTTATACTATGACATGGAAATTAATGTATCTAACTAACTATAACTATCAATACATACACTAGTATCTCATCTATACCTTTCTATTTCTATCTATACAATTGCTCTTCATGGAATCCAATCCAGTTTTTGCAGTAACTCTCTCCATTTCCTGTTATGCTGCCCTTGAACATGTATATGCAGAACTATTTCCTTGCAAATTTGATGTTCATCATATTTACCATCCTCAAATCTGTCTCTGTTCCTTTCTCTCTATATCATTGCCACTGTCGTGGCAAAAATATAGCATGCGATGCTATTGATACTTGGCCTGCTTTTTGCCTTATTGCTGATCTATTTCAATTCATATTCCCAGTCTCTTATATTTCTTTTATGTCCCAGCCACAAGCGCAGTTTAGACCATAAACTCTTTGTTATTGGATACTCAAAAAATAGATGGTTGAATGTCTCTATACTATGCTTGTAGAAAACACAGTCTGTTGGCACAGTAATACTAATTTTCAGCAATCTATCCAATGTGGCTAGCCTCTTCTGCATTGCAAGCCACAGGATGAATTTGTACCTCGGATATACACTTGTATGCAATATTAAGTCCTTCCATTCTACTTTGCAATACTCTGGGATCAACTTCAAGTACATCTGCTTGATTTGAAACTTCACATTCTTGCATAGACTCTTTAACCTTTCATGCATGGTCCCTTGGAGTTGCTGATGCTTCATAACCACTTCCCTGCTATCCATTATCTTCCTTATTACCCAGGCTGTTGCCTTAGGAGTAGGCATTGTGTCCAGATCCTTCTTCTTTATATAGAAACTATGAATTCATAAGCAGTCATTCTTTCTAGTTAGATCCCCTAAGTATTTAGTAACTGCTGTTTTGTTCCATACTTTAATATCCAGTATGTTAAGGCCTCCAGCTGCTACTGGTTTGCATATATTCTCCCAAGCTACTAGTGCATTCTTTGAGATAACTACACTGACTGTCCATAAAAATGTCCTGCAAATAGTTTCAATCAATTTCAGCACCTTTTTTGGGATAATGAACACACCTGAGCTCAGTAAGTCTGTAAACCAAAGATGACTGCCTTTATCAATTGGCACCTTCCTGCATAGGATAATAGCTTTGCTGACCAGCAGGTAACATTTGTTATTATCTTCTCAACTAGAGGCAAGTACTGAGCAATAGTTAGTTTTTTTTAGTCTAACGGAATGCCCAAGTATCTAAAAGGCAGCTTTCCTTCACTAAAACTCAATGTTTGCATAATTTCTTCTCTAGCCTTCTGATCTATCCCAGCCATGTATATAGCATTCTTACTTGCATTTGCATGTAATTCAGAAGCCTGTGAAAACCTGTAGAAAGTATTGTTTAGAATCCTTATGGACTCCATATCAGCTCGACAGTACATTAGCAATCATCAGAAAAGCACACATGTGTGTTGTTTCACTTTATACATTTTGGATGGAAGTTAAAATCCCTATTTTTATGCAACTGCTTTAGTTCTCTACTCAGATACTCCATGGAAATAACAAATAAGTAAGGAGAGATAGGATCTCCTTGTCTAATCCCTCTCTTCCCCTTAAAAGGTTTAGTCAATCCTCCATTTAGCACGAATGAATATGACATAGTAGTGACACAAGTCATTATCCATTGTACAAATTTTAAAGAAAATCCAAGGTCTATCAGCATTTGCTTGAGAAAACTCCATTCCAGAGTGTCATACGCTTTCCTTAGATCTACTTTCAGCACACATCTGGGATAGACTCCTTTCCTGGCATATCCTTTAAATAGCTCATGGCTTTCCAAAATATTGTCCACTATACCCCTTCCTTCAATAAAAGCTGATTGTGACTGGTCAATCAGTCCATCAAGCACACCTTTTATCCTTCTTGTGATGACTTTAGAAATAATCTTGTACAAGGTAGTGCAACAAGCAATTGGCCTACAGTCTTTGACTGTTGCTGGTGCTTTCACTTTAGAAACCAATGTAATAGTTGTTGTATTTCTCATACTAGGTAATCTGTTTGTACTGAAAAAATCCTTAGCAGCTTCAAAGATATCCTTCTTTACTATCTCCCAGTTCCTTGTAAGGAATTCTACAGGAAATCCATCAACCCCTGGTGCTTTGTCTTTAGGCATATCCTTGACTGATTTAGTGATCTTCTCCATTGTCACCATTTGAATAAATGTTCTTTGCTGATCCACAATTAAGCATGGCCCTTCATTTATTCATATTCTCCCATTAAGGATTGAAATACAGTTATGAATTCCTTCTCAACAAGTCTGGCTTCTGTTAGCTTCATACCTGTATCTGTATAAATGGTAGTTATACTATTTTGGCTGGCTCTTATCTTCCATTGTGCATGAAAATAGTTTGTATTTGCATCATCACACTCAATCCAGCATGCCTTTGGTTTTTGTCTCAGAACTTGCTCCTCCACAGTGCTTCATTTTTCTATTTCACCTAACACTTCTTTCTCTTCATTTATAAGGGATTGTGCCAAAGTATTCTGCCTCATTTGACTTTGCACAATATCTAATTTCTCTCTTGCCTGCTCAAGTTTTTGCTTGTATGAATCCATATAAGCATTTATCCCCTTAAGTTGCTCTTTCAGATTCTTCAACTTGCTCCAAATCTGCTTCATAAGTGCTCCTTCATGCTCCTGATCCTATACTTGCTGAATTACAGTCTGAAACTGTGTATGGTCCATAATATTTGTGTATATTCTAAATGATTTAGGATGTAGTAATTTCTGGCTGCCACATTTTATAAGAATAGGAGAATGATCAGATACTGATGGATTCATATAATCTGCTTCCACATGCCCATACTGCTGAATCCACTGATAATTCCCTAATGCCCAATCTATCTTTCTATACACTCTATTCCCAGTTCCTTATTTATTTGTCCAAGTATAATGCCACCCCTTAGCCCTCAGTGGTGTGAGTTGCAAATCATTAATCATCTCTTTAAATCCCTATACTTCAGCAATAGTTATATGAGACCCTATTCTATCTTCAGAGGATAGAGCATTATTAAAGTCACCACTCAGCAACCATATCTCCTAACTTGCAATTTTAATCTGCATGAGATCCCTCCATAAACTCTCCCTCTTGTGTCCATCATTTTGAGCATAAATGACACTAAGCTGGGCCTTAAAATTAGTTCTAGGATCTTCAACACTAATGTATGAGTTGATTAGTCATGTGACACACAATCACTTGAACAGGACTTCTCCAAAGTAATCAGATTCTCCCATTTACAGCATATGAGTAATTACAACATACATTCCATCCTGTAGCTATCTTTTTTTGGATTTTCTTTGCTTTATGCTCTTATACTCTAGTTTCTATGCATCCCATAATATCTACTTTATTAGTAGCAATAAGAGTTTTGACCTCTTTTTTGCTTATGGGCTTGATTTAGCCCCTAATATTCTAAGTAACAATGATCATTTGGATATTAGAGGGTCTGGTGGTCCTGGATCAATTTGTTGACTACTACTACCTTCATCCTTATTCACATCTACACTTTTGCTCTTTCCAATCTGATTTTCCATCTCTGCATCTTTACAGACAGTCCCATGCATATCATTTCCTTTTGACACATAAGCAATCTGTTGAGCATTTTCCTTACTATTATTCACCTTTTCTACATAGCCTCTCTTTTGTATTTCTTCCTGTACTGTTATTACACCTTCCTTAGGATCTGCACTCACTTGAGGTTGTTTGACCAGCCAGGCTTGCTTCACATTCTTTCCCTGCTTCTTTCCTCTTTTCCTCTGCCTTTCCTGCCGATCACCTTCCTTTATCTCCTGTTCATCATCACATTTTGTGTTATACTAGCAGTCCATACAATCATGCCCAAACTTTAAGCAATCGTTACAAAAACTAGGGTTCCAATCATATTCAATCACTTGTATCTTAGGGCCATAAGACGACTCTATCTCTATTTGATCTGGTAAGGGATAAGTAGCATCCACCTCTACAAGGATTCTAGCATAGGATATCTTTTCGTAGTGAGCATTGAATTTATCAGTGTATAATGGTTTGCCAATTGCACTTGCCATTTTGCCAAGAGCTTCAGTCGACCAAAATCCCACTGTCAGCCCAGGGAACCTTACCCATACTGGAATTGTACTGAGAATATCTCTGTTGAATGAAAAATCAATTTTTTATAGTCTCAGTACCATAGATTTGTTTCTGTATGTGTAAGGTCCTGATTGGAGGACTTGATATCTATCAGCTATGGTGCTAAATCTAAAAATATAATATCCCTCAGTATGCAGCAGAATCTGAGGTTTTGTAACAAAATTCCAAACATTCATCATAAAATTCTCCATAGCTTTCTCATACGGATTTTCTCCAATTATACAACCAATTAAAGCAGTTTTCCAGTAATCCTCCTGGGATTATAAATCTTCCTCACACAATTTAACGATTTTCTTACCATCTCTATCAATTTGAGGTACAAATGATAGTGTTTTTCCCATTTACGAGCTGCGATTTCCTCGAACGATATTAGCTGCCATAGGTATTGGCTTCTCCGATCCACTAGCTTCTCAGAACTGTAAACATCTTGTTGTTGATTTCATCACTTCTTCCATTTTTACCGGTTGAAGTTGAATCTCACCTTCATAGCTACTCGTTTCATGACCTTCCTCAATAGATTGATATTTCTATGGAAGAAAACTACCAAAAGTTAGGGGTGGTAATTCCATTTGAACGCCATTTTCTGGAGTAATTGTCTTCTCCATCTGCGTAACAATGCCATGCAAGATTTTTCGATAACGTGCCATTGATTTCGGTGACAATTACAAACTTTGCTATTATGCAAAAAAAAGAAAGAGATTTGATCAAGGTAATTTTGGTTTAGTGTATGTTATCCTCATGAAGAATCTTTGTATAAGTTATCCATACTGAATTCGGAATAGAATAATACTAAAATTGGGATATATTCAAAATAGTCAAATTTATAAATGGTAATTGAAAAATAGCCAAAGTTTCAAAAGTAATCAAAATTTAGCCACATTTATATAAAGATAAATATGAACGAAAACACTATTCAAAATTCAAAAAATATTCCAGCATAATATACTAGAGTTTCAAATTTTTTACATGTGAACTTCCTTCATAATATACTAGACTTCCAGCATAATATATTGGAGTTCCAGCATAATATATATTGGATTCCAGTATAATATGTTGGAAGTTCATACACAAGTGCTCCACTCTCTAGTATATTATGTTGGAACTTTTCGTGGCTGGAGTTCCAGTATAATATGCTGGAAGTTCATACACATGTGCATCAATATCCAGTATATTATGTTGCAACTTTTCATGTCGCAATAAAATAGTGGCTATTTTTCAATAACTTTGCAAATACTGGCTATCTATCAATTACCAGTCCAAAAACTGGTTTGCCTGTACTATTTATACCAAAAATACAATGTCAACAAAACGTAATATACATAATACAAAATTTTATATTGGCGTTATATTCCTAATTGTGGTAATCAGACGCCCCCTAAACTGCCACTTTATTTCAGTTCCTAACTTCTTTTTATCTTTCTTTTAAATAGTTTTACAATACTTGATTTTGACTAGCCAATGAAATACTTAATTCTGGAAAAATTAAAATGTTACTTATAGCCTGTTTGGCCAAGCGGGAGAAATCAGCTTCTTTTGAATAGTATTTTTTGAAAAAGTATTTTTGAAAAAAATAGTTTTGGAGAGAAGCAGTTTGTGTTTAGGTAATCACTTTAAAAGTTACTTTTGAGAAATAATTTGTGTTTGGCCGAGCTTTTCAAAAAGTGCTTTTAAATTTCAAATTATGAATAAGGACATGAATAGATTTATTTAATATTTAATATTATAAGTAAATAAATAATCTAAAAAATTTATTATTACACGCAATAATTAAATTTTTTCATTTTATTTAAGTAAACTATGAAAATAAAATATAAAAGTACTTAATTCTTTTAATATAAGTTAAATATATTAAATATTATTCAACAAAATGTAAAAATATTCACCCCTAAAGTTATTATATATGGGAAATCTATCCTAAAAATAATAAAGAAATATTTATACATTAATATCCTAAGTATTAGGTTTAATAGTTATTTTGGTATATACTATATTTTGTTAAGGGTATTCTTGGTAAGAAGAAAAGTCAAAACTGCTTCTACTTCTGCTTTTGGGAAGACGCTACTTTTTTCTGCTTCTCATAAACAACTTCTACTTATTCCCAAAAGTACTTTTTTCCCCAAAAAAAGCTTGGCCAAACCCCTCAAGTTAGAAAAAAAGGTGCTTTTGGAAAGAAAAAAAATACTTTTGGCCTCGAAGCTTGACAAAACATTCTATTAATATTATAGACATATGTTCTGCTTCTGAAATTAGTGTTGTATGCATTCTATTATGTTCCTATGAAATAACTCTTTTTGGGTCAAAAACAAGTATTTTATTAGTTTTGTAAAAAAAAAAATATGACAAAAGGAACAAGGAATTGATTATAATTTACAAAAGCATGCATACGTAGGCAATAATAAATTTATTTTTGAAAGAAATTTAAGGACGAGCTGTGATACAAGAAACTGTTTGACCAAAAACATAAATCTTGATTCAAATAATTAAATTTATATAAACAAAGATTAATCATAGTTAAGAATAATATCCTTAGATCTTAATATCAGAAACAGTAATTGATAAACGTTTATGCAGATAGCAGTCGCATACTGTGATAAATGCTTTGAAAAAAAAATCAAGAACAGTTATATATATAAATAGCATTTTAGTAGATAAGAAGAATGATTCACTCAATAAAGGGTGGAATAAATTAACCTTCCACCTGACAATGATTGAGTGACAAATCCTCGAATAATCAAAGATTTGTCGGGTTTGATGGTAAAAGACATATGAGAATATCAGTGAAAAGTATATCTTTGTATTGAGTCAAGACCGAATCTTTGTCAAAATACATTCTTACAAATGAATCTCATGTGTCTCTATTCTGTCTCCATTTTCTATTTATATGGATATCTTCTTGTAATGACCCGACCGGTCATTTTGAACAATGGCACTTTGCTTGGTAGTTTATGGGTGTGAGTAGCTCCGCATGATGTATTTTGACTTGTGTGAATCGTTGGTTTGATTTTCAGATTATTCGGGACCGATTTGGAAGAATGATTCTCAACTAGGAAGCTTTAAATTTGAACGAGTTGACCAAGTTTGACTTTTTAGTATTTGACCTCGGATTGGATTTTTGATGGTTCTGTTAGTTCCATTGGGTGATTTTGGACTTAGAAGCGCGTCCGGATTGTGATTTGGAGGTCCATAGTAGGATTTGGTTTGAAATAGCAAAAATTGGAATTTTGGAAAAGTTTGACCAGGAGTGGACCTTTTGATATCGGGATCGAGTTCGAATTCTGGAAGTTGGAGCAGGTCTATAACTTGTGTGTAAAATTTTAGGTCAATCGGATGTGATTTGATTGGTTTCGGTATCGGTTGTGGAAGTTTGAAGTTTCAAAGTTCATTGATTTTGAATTGAGGTGTGATTCGTGTTTTTAGCGTTGTTTGATGTGATTGAGGCCTCGACTAAGTCCGTGATATGTTTTGAGACTTGTTGGTATGTTCGGACGGGATCTTGAGGGAATTGGGTGCGTTTTGGGGTGTTTCGGACCATTTCTAGGCCATTTCTAGTTGCTGATTTTTGGCTACAGGGGCGTACAGTGCGATAGCATGGGTCTGGCCGCGATAGCAAAGAGAAATATGAGAAAAAATGGCCAGTTATTCTCGATCATGGAAGGCCTTTCGCGATCGTATAGATGAAATATTCTGTTGCACTGACTCAATTTTGGAAGCTTATATCTCATAATCTATAAGGAATTTGGAAATAATCCAAAAATAAAAGTTGTAGCCCTTGATGTATAGTTTTCAGAAAGTTAAACCAATTGTAATTTGGAGTTTTTTTACCAAAAGTTATGACCATTATACTAGAGGATGTTCGGAAGAGTTGGAGAAGGCAGTAGGAAAAATTTATTCTTCGTGATCGCGGGAGAATGGTCGCGATCGCATAGAGTAAAAAAATGCTAAAAAAAATTTTGTGCTTTGATATCGCGTTACTTTGTCCGCGATAGTATATAGAAATGACTGGGCATATTATAAAGTACTATATTTCGAGGATTTCAGCCATTTTTACAATTTTGGAGCTATGGAGCTCTGATTGAGGTGATTCTTGAAGCAATTTTCACCATATGAATGGGGTAAGTGTTCTCTACTCGGTTTGGTATATTTCATTAATCTATCTTCATTTTTGGTAATTGGATTCTGAATTCAAAAGAGGAAATTGGGGGGTTTTGGCCTAAAGTTCATAAAATAATTTTTTGAGTTTTGAACACCGATTTGTAGTCGGATTTGAGTGAAACTAGTATGGTTGGACTCGTAATTGAGTATGCTGTAAACTTTTATGAATTTTGTCGGGTTTCGAGGTGTGCACTTGGGTTGGACTTTTTGACCAAATTTTGGCTTTTGATTAAAGATTCGATCTTTTTCGATTAGGATTGGTTCCTTTAGCATTGTTTGACGTATTTGAGTTGCTTTTGGCTAGTTTTGAGCCGTTCGGAGATCGCTACGTGCGTGATGGAATTTTTGGAGCATCACTTGGCTTGATCGATATTGGATTTGGCTTGTTTGAGATAAGTAACTCTTCTAAACTTAGTGCTAAGGGTAAGAAACCCCGAATTTTGTGTTATGTGATTGGTGTGGAGGTGACACACATGCTAGGTGACGGGCGTGTGAGCGTGCACCGTGTAAATTGTGACTCTTTTATTTCTAGTACTGTGTAGTTACCTGACCTTACCTGTAATCATGAAATTTCTACGTACTTGAGCTATTGATCTTTGATCCATGTTAGACACCATGTCTAGGCTATATGCTTATCATGTTGGGACCCACTGAGGTCATTTCTACCATTGAGTTATCTGCTTTCATTGCTTTATATACTCAGTCATACGCATTCATATGCATATCATATCTCCATCTCTGTTGTTATTTATTGATACATCATATCATTATTTCTGGGCTAGTTTCACGACATTGTCAGCTCGATCGAGAGAGAGAGAGAGATTGGACAGATTGATGATTGAGTGAGGTCAAGGGCCTGATTGTGAGGATATTGCTACTACAACACGTGAGTTGTCCGTGCAAATTTTGATATTAATACTTTAGCACGTGAGTTGTCTGTGCAGCATGTGAGTTGTCCGTGCGGATTCTGATATTGATACCATGGCATGTGAATTATCCATGCAGATTATAGCGCTTGAGTTGTAGGAGCCCCTCCGGAGTCTGTACACACTCCAAGTGAGCGCGGTTGATGATATTGAGGGATGGATCCTAGCTGGATATGGATCTTGTCCAAAGCATTTATATACCTGGAGATGGATCTTCTCCATGGGGCCGGATTGGCCTTTATCGTTACTGAGTAACTGATGATCAGTGATATATATATTTCGGGATGGATCTTCCCTAGTCTGTATGAGCCATATAGAGTACCGAGTGATTGAGCATTGATGAGTGAAAAGTGTGAGACAGTGAGATTGAGTACTTTGAGAGTGTGATACATGATTCATATCTGAGATCCATGGCATTGACATGCACACATGACATACAGGCATAGAGATGCATTTTACTCATGTTGTGCGGTATCACGTCATTCATGACTTTTTTGCCCACATTGATATGTGGGCATAGAGAGGCATTTCATACTTGCTATCTGGAAAGAAAATAAAACAACTTATTTATTGTGGAAAGGATTTTTTGAAAAAATTACAGTTTTCAAACTATCTCATATTTTTCGACGATTTCAGTAAAGGATTGAATTTTCACTAATATTCTTAAAAGAGGAACTATTTTTGAAAAACTGTGGAAAAGCTGAGCATTTTATCTCTGA
This sequence comes from Nicotiana glauca, assembly GCA_026770625.1. Lineage (NCBI taxonomy): Eukaryota > Viridiplantae > Streptophyta > Magnoliopsida > Solanales > Solanaceae > Nicotiana > Nicotiana glauca. Next base: position 181,152 of record MU683131.1, on the reverse strand, counting down.
GTTACTTCCTTATTTATATACTCTATGTTGTTATGAATTATTGTTGGCTACTGATGTTGGACCCGACCATGTTCCAACTCGTAACTACTTTCAACATAATTTAGGTTTATTACCTATTGAGCACATGGGGTCGGTCGTACTCATATTACACTTCTATAAATTACGTGCAGATGTTGGCTGTTGGTGTTGCTGTGTTCGATGTGAGTTGGATTTGAAGGTGTACATGTGTTCCTGTTATAGCCGCCTCTTGTTCATGGTAACCTTAGATTTATAAAACTCTATTTATGTACTTTTCAAATAGAAGATGTATTTTTTTCCATATCAGCTTTGTAAACTCTATTCTTAAAATTGTACTACCAGTCTTTGGAGAGTGTATAAAATTCAGTTAACTTCTTTTCACGACCCAAACCCCACACTGGTCGTGATGGCGCCTCTCGTGAAGACGAGGCCAGCTAACTAACCCAACTTATCTTTTTTAGAATAGTTAACATTAATAATAGGCTTTAATATAATTAAATAACTACAGTCTATCAAAAGGTCTCTTTAATAAGTGCAGAATAAAAGCCAAACACAATCCAAATCGGGGTGTCACAAGTCACGAGAATCTATCAGAGTATAAATACAACTATAAGACCTAAAATATACAAAGCCGGAATAATGAACCAAAAGAGAGAAAAATGGTGCTGCGAATGCAGGCAGTCACATCGCTACTCCTATAACTCTGCCTCTGATCAGCCAAAATCCAATACCGGGTGAACAAATACCTGCATCTGCACGCGAGGTGCAAGGAGTAAAGTGAGTATGCCAAATCAGTGAGTAATAAAGGTAAATAACAACGGAGCAGTAAGAAATCACATAAAGCAAACCATCATGCTATATAGGGGCAGTGAAAAAAAAACCTTTGAGAGAAAGCGGTGAAGCTGTAAAACCTTTAGAAATATTTCAGCTCAGTTTAAAACCTCTTTTGAAAATGACTTTTTCAAATAGTCATGCAAATAAATGCAAAACAAATAGTGCAGATAAGCACAGAAGTCCGCCTCTCGGGTACCACACTTGATTAACAGATAATGTTAGGCAATCCGGTAGATATCACATGAAGTAGCACAAACAACAGGTAATGGCAGACAAATAAAATAAAGTAAACACACAAAACAGTACTAGTACTGCTGCGACGTGCAGCCCGATCCACTTATCGCTGTGGCGTACAGCCCGATTCGTTTATCGTCGACGACGCTCACTGGGGGTGTACAGACTCCGGGAGGGGCCCCTTACGGCCCAAGCACAATAACAAGCCATCTTGTGGTATCAATCTAGGCCCTCGACCTCATATCAATATATATGTCACACTACTGCGACATGCAGCCCGATCCATAAGTATCCTCACCATACAGGCCCTCGGCCTTACTTAGTCAACAGAAATCACATAAGCCACTCGGGCAACAATAAAGCATGATGCTCAGCTCAAAATATTTTTTGAAATATCATTTCGAGTGTTTAAGGAAAAATAAACTTGGCTGAGTTCTAAAACAGTGGGAAATACATGACTGAGTTCAATTATATAATTAAAATAGTGAGGAATTATCAACAACAAATCCCGAAGGGTTCAAACAGCTGGCACGAAGCCCAAATATGGCAATCAGCCCAAATTATGATAATAACAAGTTATTTCAGTCAAATACGCAGTAAATTCATTAATCGGGACGGACCAAGTCACAATTTCCAACAGTGCTCTACCCCATGCTCGCTATCCGGCATGTAAGTCACCTCAATATAGCACTACGATGCGCAAATTCGGGGTTTCAAACCCTCAGGATATCATTTACAATCTTTACTCACCTCGAACCGGTGAAATCTCTAGCTCGCGCCGCCTTTGCCCCGCAAATCGGCCTCCACGCGCGTCGAATGTGACCAAAACCACAATGAATACGTCACAATAGCCTAAGGGAACATAACCCAATCGAAAAGAATTAAAAAAAATCAAAAATCTCAAAATTTGCAAAACCCGAGCCCCGGGCCCACTTTTTGAAACTCAGAACTTTTTACATTAACGGATTTCTTATCTCGCCACGAGTTCATACATATCAAAGTCACAAGAATCGGAGTTCAATTGACCCCTCAAGTCTCTAATCTTAGCTCTCTTAAGTTCAAGCCCTAACCTCCATTTTTAGTCCATGATTTCTTAGATTTTCAGCCTTAATTCATGTAATAATACCATAGGATTGTGTTTTAGGTCCAAAATTCTTACCTCAATGAAGCCCCTTGATTTCCCTCTTCAAAATCGCCCAAAAAGTTCCAAGGTCGAAGGCAAAAATGGTGATAATAACCCAAGGTTGCGAAATGAAATATCAAATAGGCCTGCTCAGACCTTTCCACTTCTGCGGTCCAAGTTCCGCCTATGCGGCACCGCTTCTGCGGTTCCTCCATCCGCTTTTGCGGAATTTCACTTAACACCCCAGGCCGCATCTGCGGTCTAAAAGTCGCATCTGCGACTCCGCATCTGCGGTCCCCACTTCGCATCTGTGGTCCCACCTAGCCTTGCCCTTTTCCTCTTCTGCGACTTCCACGCTGCATATGCGATACCGCTTCTGCGATTCCAATTCCGCAGAAGCGTAAATACCAGAAGCAGCAGGCCTGCAATTTGCACAAGTCCAAAACTAATCCCGATAGCTATCCGAAATCACCCCAAGGCCCCCAGGACCTCAACCAAAAATACCAATACATCCTAAAATGTTATTCAAACTTGTTCCAATTATCAAAACACCTCAAACAACACCAAAATCATCAAATTACATCGAATTCAAGCTTAAGTTTTTCTAAAACTTCCGAAACACGCATTCGATCAAAAACCCAACCAAAACACTTCCGAATAACCTGAAATTTTACACACACATCCCAAATCGCTTAACGAAGCTACGACAACTCTCGGAATTCCATTCCGACCCTCGAATCAAAATCTCACCTACCAACCGGAATTCACCAAAATACTAACTTCGCCAATTCAAACATAATTCTACACCGGACTTCCAAAATCACTTCTGATTGCACCCCTAAGTCACAAATCATCCCCCGAAGCTTACCGAATCATCGAAATCCATAACCGAGCCCTCTAACACATAAGTCAACATCCGGTTGACTTTTCCAAAATAAATCTTCCTTAAAGAGACTAAGTGTCTCATTTCCTTCTAAAACCAATCCAAATCAACTCGTTCACACAAGACTCTTATAATGAAGCATAAGGAAGCAGAATATGGGGGAAATGGGGCGGTAACTCATGAGACGTCGGGTTGGGTCGTCACATCCTCCCCAACTTAAACAAACGCTCGTCCTCGAGCATACCCAGAGTTGTTCTAGAAGCCAACCAATAGTTGAATAACTTTACCATGCATATACCCGGGGGTGATCCCACGTCACCCTATCTCATATAGGTCCGACAACACCTTTTAACTAAAATTACACAATCCAATCTAGCCCATAAACCATAGAACCACATTTTCACTTCTGAAACCATCAATACGATCAAAACCTCACACCTACACTTTGAATAGACCCGAACTAGCTTTAGTAACCCATGCCTGCAACCTCAATGCAATTATCCGATGTACTACATAACTCAAACACATGTAGCGATAACTTCCATTCATAGCAGCTGCACACAACACCCGAATACCGGTAGAAACCCCTTATCAACTAAAGTCTCGTTCCAACGCTCCCATATACTGCCAGTGATAATGAATCACGCAATAAACCATAACCATCTCTCAGATCAGTCATCCATAAGGTTACTTCTCATTTAGCAAGGACCATAGCAAATTTCTGAACCGAACCTCGATATTTACCCATCAAACATGCTGAAATCGAATCCGTTTGCATTCATTACAGGCCCCCAACGATCTCATATATTCCAGCACAATTACTCTAGTGACATGACATACCAAGACAGGCTAAGGTTACAACTTGCGCAGTCCGCGTACCAATAAGCAACAATCCGAACATACTCACATTATGAAACTAACTCAAACGAAAGAGCCGTACCGCAAGCTCACCAATATCATCACATCACACGGCTGAGAGCCCATCTCACACCATAGAAATAGAACACACAAATTTGACCCGCAAGGTCATATTTCCACACAGCTTTGCTGCAACGCGCGATCCTATCCAAACACTGCTCCACATGAAACACCTCAAGTCACTATGCTCTAAATCGACAACCATGCTCAATTGATGTCTGGAACTAAAGCAAATCATTACACCCATAGTGAGATAGATAACATATACCACGCAACCCGATAGGTTATAACCGATATTACATTCACCGAGCAGCACCCAATTACTCTTCCAGCTCGACTTCCACTATGAATTCCCAATAGAACCGCACCACATGTGCCCATAACCAACAAATCATAACATCTCACAACACAAAAAATCAACTCTTAGATCTCCCCAGATCACTAACAAGCTCAATAATGATTGAATCGAACTATCCCTCAACAATACAATTCGGGGCCAACTAAGCCGACTCAATCTTGAACACGCATCCACATTGACCTGCCAACGAACTCATCATCAAGGAAGCCATAGCTCCTACCGGAGCCATACAATACGGTGCCCGACACCAAATTAATACCGAAATTCCAACCTCGCCCGGTGACATGCCCAGCCACAAGAAACGCATCCGAAAAGTGCCTCAACACCGGAACTGAATCAATGGTAGAAACCTCTGCACTGACATCCATCATGAAGGCCCAATTAAGAAAAAACAACCCTCCGCTGGTCTTGAAATATAAACCACTCTGATAGAACATAATCCGACGCACCTCGCCACTCAACCCGTGGCGTTTCTGGCATAGCCCATAGCACAATAGTCCAGAATAACCCAACACTGAGACAACCAGTCTACACCCTAATATCATATCCAAAATGTATCTTACCAAGCAAAGAAAGATCCACTCGGGCCTCCAAATCCCCGGTAGTTGCTAAACAGTGCCGACACATACGATCTACAACCACATCATAGCCTGTATATGAGAACTTCCGTCTCCACATCCACACGGCACATGAATCATCATATCCGATCCCAATTTTGCTGTCCGAACACATGCACACCTTTAATACCCAATCATTCCACGATAGATACTCTGAAATTTCCCTGTGCCACCAAGAAAACCCGAATGCCACCAATCGCTCCAACCAGAGAGTGCCGCAATACTACCGAAGTATCATTAGTTTAATCATATTACCCTTTTTCTGAGACATATACTCTCATCAAATCACTTCCAATTAGCAGTACCATATCCTTGATCATCTGAGGCTACCCGTTGCCTAAGAGTTTTATGAACTTCCTTTCAAAACTGAACTGTAACTCTACACATGCAAATCTCGATCCTCCACTACATACCGCATATACCATACCATCCTAGTATAACACGAGAACTTCATCTCCTTTCCGAGCCACAAAAATCTACATACTCCACTAATCAAGAACTTTCCATCGGTCCCATCTAGAAGAGAAGTCACTACACATCCCATGCTCCGCATGCCCAAAGAAAATATATATCTCCAAATGCGATAAAAACCATCAAGAACTCTTCGAATTCCCTTTGCACAAATCAGATCTGCCAGGACTGAATCCTTCTAACTCGACCAAGCTAAGCAAGCCATCAAAACCCAAAAGCATTGCTGCAAAATACTTGTAAGAGCTCATTACCTCGAACACGCACAAGGAGTTAATCATATCCTTACCATACTGATTCGGTCTACTATCAAGCTATTCCATCTACCTAATTTCCCTTATGATTCATTTTTAACTTGATATTCCCTCTTGTTGTAGCACCAAAATTTCCTCAACTCAGGCTTACCACACGAGACCCCAGCATAGAACTACACTGACTCAGACCCATAAGTCGCTGCATACCCTCTCAAATATTCCCAGAAACACCACCTTCCAGAATACTTTACTCTGAAGAACTTCTCGTGAATCTAAATCCGTCACCTTTACTTTCCTGATACTGATATATAGAATCCCATAATTAACATAGAAATACCACAAGTCTTGAACTCCCCTAATGAAAACTCAGTCTCTAACCACACATACAACTTTAAATACCCGATTGTTCCCTATAGAATCTTGTACATATTGGAGCCATTCTCGAAAGTCATTCATTCTTATTCAAACTGTAATTTAACATGAACAAACGAACAGAACCACCCACGCCTCATTAGCACTCTAACACCGCATGATATGACCTCATCCCAATACAAACAAAAATCTTCCTGCTCCATGCATCGAGCATTCTTCACCAACAACAACTTAAGACATCCTGTGATTCTCACATATCTACGAAGCACCATATAGCCTTTGTCAAAATTTTCCTTCACTCGAGCCATCCTCGACTCAATTTCTGCAACCAGAATTGATTCGCCAGCATGTCTCAAATCGGAACCAACATAGCACATAATCATGCAATCAGCTAATCAATAGCAACCTCCCCAACTTGGCTCGAAGCCATAGATCAAAACGCATAATAACTCATAACGCATATACTCCATTGCTACCTTAATACCATAGTGAGATTAAACTCAAGCCTTCATAAGCTTGTGGAAACACAAATCATCTAGAATTTTTAACTCTTCTGCAAATCTCGCATTCACTCACACAACAGTTAATCCCACTCTCTAGGCGATCCAATTTAAATTTCAACACATTTTATTCACTTGTAAATAAGATCTCCTAACATACACATAAGGATCACACCACTTCAGAATACTCCGCAGGAGTTAACCCACCTGTTTCGCCTCAATATAACATTTCTGTATACCTTCTACCGTCGTACACATTACACAGTCACTCAGTCTTCCTGAGTCTAAACTCATACCGCAATATGAAATTTACTTCACTCCCAACTAGGAGAAATGAAAAGATTCTTCACGCGCCCATAACTCGGGGCTACACATCCAGTCACAATGGAAATCAAGCACTTATTAGTTCATCTATCATCCAGCAGACCTCCCTCGTCACTTCCAAGTCACATAAATACATCTCGCAGTACTAACATACTCATCACGTGGCTATCGAGTCGTCACTTCAACTAATAGAGACAATACCGAACGTATAAGTTCGAAACACTTGCTCACACAATCAGCACCTCGGTGCTCAAGCCATAGGCCAAGATCCAGCCTCAAGTCCTCCAGACTGGCCCAACATCAAACTCACAG
>MU683131.1:161862-173262 GCA_026770625.1 Nicotiana glauca | reverse complement strand
GTACAGACTCCGGGAGGGGCCCCTTACGGCCCAAGCACAATAACAAGCCATCTTGTGGTATCAATCTAGGCCCTCGACCTCATATCAATATATATGTCACACTACTGCGACATGCAGCCCGATCCATAAGTATCCTCACCATACAGGCCCTCGGCCTTACTTAGTCAACAGAAATCACATAAGCCACTCGGGCAACAATAAAGCATGATGCTCAGCTCAAAATATTTTTTGAAATATCATTTCGAGTGTTTAAGGAAAAATAAACTTGGCTGAGTTCTAAAACAGTGGGAAATACATGACTGAGTTCGATTATATAATTAAAATAGTGAGGAATTATCAACAACAAATCCCGAAGGGTTCAAACAGCTGGCACGAAGCCCAAATATGGCAATCTGCCCAAATTATGATAATAACGAGTAATTTCAGTCAAATACGCAGTAAATTCATCAATCGGGACGGACCAAGTCACAGTTTCCAATGATGCTCTACCCCACGCTCGCTATCCGTCGTGCAAGTCACCTTAATATAGCACTACGATATGTAAATCTGGGGTTTCAAACCCTTAGGATATCATTTACAATCATTACTCACCTCGAACTAGTGAAATCTCTAGCTCACACCGCCTTTTCCCCGCAAATCGGCCTCTACGCGCGTCGAATCTGACCAAAACCACAACGAATACAGCACAATAGGCTAAGGGAACATAACCCAATCAGAAAGAATCGAAAAACATCAAAAATCCCAAAATTTGCAAAACCCGAGCCCCGGGCCCACTTCTCGAAACTCAGAACTTTTTACATTAACGGATTTCTTATCTCGCCACGAGTTCATTCATATCAAAGTCACAAGAATCGGAGTTCAATTGACCCCTCAAGTCTCTAATCTTATCTCTCTTAAGTGCAAGCCCTAACCTCCATTTTTAGTCCATGATTTCTTAGATTTTCAGCCTTAATTCATATAATAATACCATAGGATTGTGTTTTATGTCCAAAATTCTTACTTCAACGAAGCCCCTTGATTTCCCTCTTCAAAATTGCCCAAAAGGTTCCAAGGTCAAAGGCAAAAATGGTGAAATAACCCACGGTTGCGAAATGAAATATCAAATAGGCCTGCCCAGACCTTTCCGCTTCTGCGGTCCAAGTTCCGCCTATGCGGCACCGCTTCTGCGGTTCCTCCATCCGCTTCTGCAAAACTTCACTTAACACCCCAGGCCGCATCTGCGGTCTAAAAGTCGCATCTGCAACTCTGCATATGCGGTCCGCACTCTGCATCTGCGGTCCAGCCTAGCCTTACCCTTTTCTGCTTCTGCGACTTCCACGCCGCATATGCGATACCGCTTCTGCGATTCCAATTCTGTAGAAGCGGAAATACCTAAAGCAGCAGGCCTGCAATTTGCACAAGTCCAAAACTCATCCCGATAGCCATCCGAAATCACCCCGAGGCCCCCGGGACCTCAACAAAAAATACCAATACATCCTAAAACATTATTCAAACTTGTTCCAATTATCAAAACACCTCAAACAACACCAAAACCATTAAATTACATCGAATTCAAGCCTAAGTTCTTCTAAAACTTCCGAAACACGCATTCGATCAAAAACCTAACCAGAACACCTCCGAATAACCTGAAATTTTACACCCACATCCCAAATCGCTTAACGAAGCTACGACAACTCTTGGAATTCCATTCCGACCCTTGGATCAAAATCTCACCTACCAACCGGAATTCGCCAAAATACTAACTTCGCCAATTCAAGCCTAATTCTACACTGGACTTCCAAAATCACTTCCGATCGCGCCCCTAAGTCATAAATCATCCCCCGAAGCTAACCAAATTATCGGACTCCATAACCGAGCCCTCTAACACATAAGTCAATATTTGATTGACTTTTCCAAAACAAGCCTTCCTTAAAGAGACTAAGTGTCTCATTTTCTTCTAAAACCAATCCAAATCAACTCGTTCACACAAGACTCTTGTAATGAAGCATAAGGAAGCAGAATATAGGGGAAACATGGCAGTAACTCATGAGACGACGGGTCGGGTCATCACACTTCTCTATTTAATTGTTTGATTGACTTTGGCTTATCTAACATGTTGGGTTAGGTGGCATCATAACTAGTGAAATTTGGATCGTGACACTTCCCAAGAAATCCTAATAGTACAAATGTAAGAAATATTCGCTAGAATATCCATTGGAATATTCCCTCTCAGATCTTATTTTGGAAATGAGTTATTACAGCTCTATCGTCGGTACTCCACCTCGACCGTGACCTTGATCCTTGTTGGTGCCTTGACTGCGGCTCTCCTTGACTCCTCGACCACAGGCTGGTGCGGCTCCTCGGACCATCTTAAATGATGGCTTGTGGATCCTTCTCATAATGTTATCTCGTCCTGAATGTTCTAAAAGTGGATTTTGACCCATACATCAACAACGGCAATAGAATTATTTATGTATCTCTATGAAGTTATTGGTGACATACTGATAGTACATTTTCTCTATATACTCTTAAAGAGAATTATTGGTATTTTTATTTTTATTTGTTTAACTTTTTTTTTCCATCAAAACTTTTAAACGAAAAAATTGGAAGTTTTTGATGAAAGAAATGTAATAATAGTTGTTCTTCTCTTCTTCTGTGTTTCAAAGAGTATGTGGTGGGCCGTATGCGGGTTGAAAAGACTCTCTAAAATGTAATAACACCATCTCCTTCTTGCAACTGCTACTGACCTTGGCTTACTTGCTTTTAACATTTCAACATTTTCACAATCAAAATGACTGATTATTAGCACCACCTAAAATCACAAAACAAAATTAATGAACCCCCAGATATAGGATCCATGCAAATAGATGACACAAATATGAAATCAACTCCGACTACTTTTCTACAAACGCTGATCACAGACAAATACCTATCACCTACACTAAACACTCAATTAACCAATTTCAATACATCTGACTTATCAGATGAAATACTTCATAATCCTGCTGATATGACACTTTATCCCAATCACTTCAATTGATAAATCGCGTTTGTATAAACCATGGCAATATTCTATAATAGTAAAACTCTTTGGTAGAAGAATTACGCATCAGATTCTTCGCTCTAAACTCCTAGCCTTATGGAAACCAACAGAAGATCTACCTATCATTGATCTAGGTTCTGATTTTTTCCTCTTTAAGTTTCAAAGACAAGAAAATATGATTAAGGCTCTGCAAGGAGGACCCTGGTTTATACTAAACCATTTCTTAACAGTATGAAAGTGAGAGCTTAAATTTAAAGCCTCTTCTACACAACTAACATACTTAGCTCTTTGGGTAAGGCTTCCTGAATTGCCTACAGAATTCTACGACCTGGAAATATTGCGTAGGGTGGCTCGAAGCTAGGAAAAGTATTGAAGATAAATACATGTACATCAACTACAACAAGAGAAAGGTATGCACGTATCTGCATAGAAGTACCTTTGGAAAAGCCTTTAAAAACACAACTGCATATAGAGAACCACATGTATCAACTACTCTATGAAAGACTTAATCTTCTATGCACACACTGTGGAAGGTTTGGGCATCCAACTGCAGCTTGCTCTGAAATTGTTCGTCCAGTTCAGGCACAAGTTATGAAGAGCCAAGATCTATCAACAAATTTAACTCCTAATCATAGCCCATCACAGGAAAGCGAATGGAAAACTGTAACTTTTGGAAAGAAATATGCCTATACAGCTACACCTTCCACCATCAACAAAGGAAAGCGGTTGTAGCGGCGGCGCTACTAGGTGAACAACCCCTACTAGGTAAGCATACTAACCTTACTATAAATCTCACGGGCCGGGTAAATTTAATGGGACGGGTAAATATCAACAATTCACAAATACCTATTAGGCCCAACATAGAAGAGGCTAATAAGTTCCAGCTCCTCTCCTCTACTGGGCCCTTGGAAGTCCAATCTGACCTACCAACTCCTAGTCCAATACGAGATAAGTTAGAGCCTGAATTTTCTACTGACTTAGACATGCCAACCCAATAAAATACTATAAACCAAACCCGATATGATACAACCACACCGGCCTCCTTGTCCAATCCAATTTCGACTGATCCTAGGCCTATGTTACTTCAAAAACCACTCTACCTATCCCATGTCTCAATAGGCTTCTCAGCCACCTCACCTGTGTTCTCCACCAAAGCCACAACAGACTTCCTTACGCCAATCCAGCATTGAAAATTCAATAAGTGGGCAACATCTTAAGGACACGTCTGAACCAACTCAAGCCTTTCATACACCAAGTTTGCATGCTATATTAACCCCTACTACTTCTGATATTAGGTTTTCCCAAACGCCATGTAAACAACATCATGAATCTCCATGTGAAGTCCATCATGGCAATCCCACTACCTCGTTCCTTTCCCTGTTTAATATACCTTCCTCTCCTTCTGATACAACCACTATCCATCCCCATATTCCATCTACTGATCCACAGAAATTGCCTCAAAACCTCCACCATACATCGACCAACTTTTCCAGCTGACAGCCAGACTCCGTCCACGAGGGAAAACACACAAAGCAATAATCAGTTATTCCATCTGCCAAGGCTAACAATGTTGGGTCCTCAGCTACATCATATCTCAACGCCTCTAATCTACACATCACAACTAACGTCCACAGATCTCCCACTCCAATCTTGGTTGGAGATGGGATTACAAGGGTATGCTCTAATATTTACGCTGGAATTGAACAATCAAGAGGTGATCCTACTGGTTCAGAATCCTACTCACTTAGTAGAAATAGTGACAGAAGGGATGAGACTAGGAATGGAAGCTTTCAATCAGCAACAATGGTACATGACTCAGACACCCCTTCTTCTGGACCATGCATCCAGTTCAACACAACAGTAGTGGACTTACCCCATGAGTCCGATGAGTCCATCTTGGAACCAATATGTCAATCTCCTTCCCTTTTGCCCACCTCATCATATGGGCCAGGTATATGTCCCTTGGTTCCAACCACTAAACTCATTCAACCCACTCTCCCCTTACTTGAGTCCAATGAGTCCCCTAGAGAGTCTTACCCCACAGGACAGTCCCACCACAATCACTACATGAACTAGACAGGCAAAGATTAGAAGAGTTGGCAGCAATACTTGCAGAAATGAGGGAGACACGCACATAGTTTTAGTGGTTAAAGGGCATTCAGTTCTACAACCTCAAAGAACAATTCGAAAAAAATTCATTCTAAAACGTCCATCGGAGATAGTCACTTGCAATATCAATTTTGCCAAACCACCAATCCAAAGGTAGGAAAGTATGCAATGGTCATCATTTCGACACTTACTTCAGCTTCCAATGAGTCTGGATCCGATGACATCTTATGTTGTCCATCCAATGATAACAATCCTAACTCCTATATGAATTTCCTAGTTTGGAACTATAGAGGTTCGCATAACCTTGAATTTAGAAGACACTTTAGGTCTTTATTAGACAATCATAGGCATGTTGTAGCTATCTTGATTGAAACACACATGCAAGATCATACAAGTTTGCGTGGTGATTTTAATTTTGAAAATATGTCGCAAGCACCAGCTAATGGTCTTATAGGGGGTTTAGTAGTACTGTGGAATGTAGGGGTGTGCATTCGAATCGGTTTGTCGATAAATCAAATCGATTATTTGTTATCGCTTTATCGATTTCGATTTCAATTTCAAAATTTTTCTTATCGAGTTACAAAAAAAAAAAAATAGTTTTTTATTTGCATGCCTACAAAGACTATGTAAGACCAAAAGTCTATAATTATGATTAACATTAATGGCCTCTTAACACATTCATTAATGACTGTATATTATTACTTGCAATAATTATATTCCTAATGTCGTCTATATAGGGAGGAAAGTCAAGAGAACTTAAATTACATATCTTTTATGAGTATTAACTTCTCTCTTAGGTATGCGAAATGTTTGAACTTTTTTATTTTCTATTTTCCTTATATGAACCATTTCAAATTATTTCATATCTTTTCTTAATTATATCCATTTCTATTTTATATTTTTCTTAATTTTATATATATATATATATTAGTTATTTTTGTATTTTAAAAATTCACTCCTTCGATATCGATAATTGTTTTTAAAAAGTTTGACCTGTTTAACTAGTTTAGTATAAAATGGAGGGTAAGTTAACATTTTCCAGCATAACACTTGCTAGCTTCCTCAATTATCATAAGTGGATTTTTTTTTACTCTAATTCTATAATACCTTTTCCTTTACCCTAAGTCCCTAACCCTATTATTTTCTCTACCACATTTATGGAATGATCATATTTAAAGCTCTAGGGAATGATGTTCAAATTAATGGAAAATAAAATTAGCCGTGATGGTGTATTTTATTTTTTTATTTTTTATACCGTTGGAGTGTTGGTTGCATACATTTGATCCCTTACTTTAGTTTCTTTGCATGTGCTTGTTGACACAATTTTTATGTTATAAAAGGTATTCATCTTATTTTAGCTTCTTTTTGTCCATATTAGTTAAGCGTGTTTATAGCAATTTACTTTCCGTGAAATCCCGCAAATTTTCTTATTGGTGTAATCGATAAGCCCCAAAAATTGATAAATCGAAATCGAAAAAATCGAAACCTTATTGAAATGATAACGATAAACATATGTACAAATCGATAAGTAATTATCGATATGGATTAAAATCGAATCAATAAATCGAATTCACACCCCTAGTGAAATGCAGATCGAGTTAATATGATAGAAATAAGGATCTTAGATCAAGAGATACACTGCATAGTCCAGGTTTGTCCATCTAAACCTCCTTAGGTCTTATCTGCAATATATGCTAGTCACCACTATCAGTTACGTGATGTTCTTTGGCAGAATTTAATTAATTTGCATGATACTATTGGTTTGCCCTGGTTAATAGGGGGTGATTTTAATGAGATTTTAGAGGCTAGGAAAAAATTTGGGGGTCCACCTGTAAGGAATAATAGGATTGATAAATTTGATAAGTGCTTAAATCATTGTAAACTAATAGACTTAGGTTATCAAGGTAGTCGGCTTACATGGACAAACAAACAAAGACATGGTTATACAATATTAGAAAGGCTCGATCATTTTCTAGCTAATTTTGATTGGCTAATCTTATATCCAAAAGCGTCAGTAAAGCATTTTCCACGTACTCATTCAGATCATTGTCCGATCTTAATTAGTTTAGAACCTACCCTTTTATTGCCTCATAAGATTTTTAGGTTTGAAACTATGCAGGCTTCTCATCCACAATTTAAACAACCTGTCCATGACACTTGGTCAGATGATTTGCCTCTTATGACTACTATTAATAAGTTTAGGGTAGTAATCACAAGATGGAATCAAAATACGTTTGGTAATATATTTCAACAAAAAAGAAAGATTTTAGCTAGACTAACAGGGATTCAATCTTCTGTTCATTATCCTACTAGTATATTCCTACAAAATTTAGAAACACAACTAACTTTAGAGTACAGTCACATTTTGCGTGTAGAAGAGGAATTTTGGAAATTAAAATCTCGTATTAATTAGTTAAGTGATGGGGATGCAAATACAAAATTCTATCACATGTCTACGCTTCATAGACGTTGGAGAAACAGAATAAATTCGTTACAAGATGTGGCTGGTAACTGGATATCTAATCCCAATGATTTACAACACTTAATTCTTAATTACTATCATAATCTATTTCAAACTGATCAGTTATTTTCTACTAGAACACACAAGATTTTATATAATTGCCATTATAGTTCTAGTGACATTCGTAGAGTCAGTGAACCTCTGCATCAAGAAGAAATTCAATTTGCCTTACAAAGTTTTAAACCATATAAGGCTCCAGGCCCATATGGATTGCATCCATTCTTCTACCGAATATTATTGATTAGATGTAGGCGGGAAAGTCACTCAATTCTATAAGGACATCTTTAATTATAAGGAAATTCCTCTGTAACTCAATAAAACTTTGATTTTTCTTGTCCCTAAAGTAAAGCATCCTACTACTATACAACAATTCAGACCTATTAATCTTTGTAATATAGTTTATAAGCTTATCACTAAGATAATTGTCAATAGGCTCAAACCTATTATTAACAAAATTATTGGTCCAACACAAATAAGTTTTCAATAAGGGAAAAGAGCCTCCGACAATGCTATAATAGTGCAGGAAACTATAAACTACTTAGCAAAAATGAAAGGAAAATGTTCTTCAATGCTCCTAAAACTTTATTTAGAAAAAGTTTTTGATAGATTAGAATGGTCTTTTATAAGATAAACTTTGTTCTATTTCAATCCACCTACTCCTATGATCTCCCTCATTATGTCATGTGTTATAACTGCATCTATATCCATTTTAATTAATGGCTATAAAAATCGGTTCTTTTCACCAACAAGAGGTATATGCCAGGGAGATCCCCTATCACCATACTTGTTCATCATGTATATGGAAATGTTATCACGTAGCATATCTCTCTTTGTAGACTATCTACAGTGCAAACCAATTCGTCTATCTAAGAATGGTTCATATATTTCACATCTTTTCTTTGCAGATGATATTATTCTATTTTCCAAAATTACTACTACAAGTTTGTAACGACCCAGCCGGTCGTTTTTAAAATTTACGCCCCGATCCCCCATTAACTACTTTTCCTAAGTTCATTTTTGCTATTTTGGTTTGCCGGGACGTTCGGTATTAGGATTCAGAGTGTTTTGGGACACTTAGTCCCTAAATGAGAGCTTAAGAGTTGAAAATGGTCCGTATTCAGAATAGTGTGAAGACGACCTCGGAATGGAAATTCGATGATTCCCTTAGCTCCGTTAGGTGATTTCAGGGTTGGGAGCGTGTTCGGAATATTATTTGGAGGTCCGTAGCTCATTTCGGCTTGAAATGCCGAAGTTTGAATTTTTGAAGTTTCCGGTCCGATAGTGAGTTTTTGATCCGAGGGTTGGATTTGAATTCCGGAAGTTGCTGTAGCTCCGTCATGTCATTTGGGATGTGTGTGCAAAATTTCAGGTCATTCGGATGAGGTTTGGTTAGGTTTTTGATCGAAAGCGTATTTGGTTAGAATTTGAAGTTCTTAGGCTTGAATCCTTGATTTAATCGGGTTTCCGGTGTTGTTTGAGGTGTTTTGAGGATTGGTACAAGTTCGAATAAGGTATTAGGTGGTATTGGTGCTTTTGGTTGGAGTCCCGGGGGTCCCGGGGTAATTTCGGATGCTCAACGGGCAAAGTTTTGGAAGTTAGGAGAAAATTGCAGCAGGCCTTCTGTTGTTTTCGCTTCTGCGGCTTGGGATGCGGCGCCGCAGAAGCGGCTTGGCAGCCACAGAAGCGGCTTGGCATCCACAGAAGCGGAAGGGAGTCGTGGGCTTGCAAACCGCAGAAGCGGTAAAAGTTCTGCAGAAGCGGACTCGCTTCCGCGAGGGATGGACCGCAGAAGCGGTAAGTCGGCTATTTAAGAGAACCGCACAGGCGGTTGGCTTTTCCGCTAAAGCGGGACCGCAGAAGCGGTCCCTGGACCGCAAAAGCGGAAACCGCTGTCCAGAAATACCAAAATCGAGGGTTAAGTTTCAAAAAGTTGGAAAATCAATTTTGAGCTCGGGCAAGGGCGATTCAGAGAGGATTTTGAAGAGGAGATTATTAGGTAACATTTCTATGATCCTTTCTAGTTATATTCCATCATTTAGTAGTTAAATCCATCTTTTAAATTCAAATTAAGGATAAAAAATGAAAGAATTTGGGTGAAAGTTCATTAACTAAACTATTGGATTTTGAGGGGGTATTCGACCTCCGATTTCTGAGATTTTTATATGGTTAGACTCGTGAGAGTACGAGGTTTCTAAAAATGTGAAAATTTTTGGTTCCAAGATGTTGGCCTGAGGGGCATTTTGGTTATTTTACCTATTTTCGCGCCTTAGCTTTAATTTCAATAGTGGAATCAGTTGTTTGCAATATTATTTATGATTTGTAATTGAATTGAATAGATTTGGGCTATTTGGAGTCGGATACTCATGGCAAGGGCATCGTTCCCTAGTTGATTTCGCACCGATTCGAGGTAAATCGCTTGCCTAACCTTGTGTTGGGGACTTCGTCCCTTAGGATGTGATAATTGTTAATTGAATGCCTTGTACGTGAGGTGACGAGCGCGTACTTGAACAAATTGTTGAAACCCAAATTTTTACTTAAATACTTGATTTGGATTCTCTTTCATATTTGCCTTACTTTACTTGCTTTTATAGCTTGTGCTAGCGTAGAAGAGCATGTTTAATTGATCCAAGCTGCCTATTTGTTTAAATTGTCTTAACTATGATTACGTGGAGCATGTTAGGCCAGTATTGTTTGATGCCTTGTATTGTTGTACTTAAATTTCTGAATTATTCACTGATGTTGGTTGCGCATTTACATTGGGACTACAGATGCGGATTCCGGGAGTTCCCCCTTGTTTGTTTACTTTGGGACTACGGGTTTGATTCCCGGGAGATCCCCCTGCATTTTACTTTGGGACTACGGGTTTGATTCCCGGGAGATCCCCCTGCATTTTACTTTGGGACTACGGGTTTGATTCACGGGAGATCCCCCTGCACTTTTATTTTGGGACTAAGGGACGGTATCCCGGGAGATTCCCCTGCACACTGATGATTGGATTACGGGACGGTATCCTGGGAGATCCATTGATATTGATATGAGATTTGGACTACGGGACGGTATCCCGGGAAGTTCCATTGGACAGTTGAGAAAAGGGCTACAGGACGGTATCCTGGAAGACCCTCGTCGGTATTCTTGTAATTTTGCTGTATTTACTCTGTGTTTCTGTTTTGTCTTGCAGTACTATATTTCATTGATCTGTCTTATCACATCGCTGTGTTCATTAGTTTTCATCAGACTTCGATACTGTTAATCTCTTGCTATTTTATTGTTTTCTGTCTCAGTAGGGCCCTGACCTTTCCTCGTCACTACCCAACCGAGGTTAGGCTTGGCACTTACTGAGTACCGCTGTGGTATACTCACGCCTCTTCTGTGCATGTTTTTCATATGCAGATCCAGGTACCTCTACGCAGGCGCATTATCAGTAGCTGCAGAGAGAATTTCGGAGACTTGAGGTATATCTGCCGCGTCCGCAGACCGGAGAGTCTCCCTCTCACTCTACCCTTTAGTTAGCTAGATGCTATTCTGTTCTTCCTTGTTATAGACTTTTTGGATGATTAGAGCAGTGTTATGTATTATCCTTAGCCTGTGTTGCCCATGGATTTTTGGGTCTTTGGGATGGTTCTAGAATTTAAAGTATTAAAGTGTATGTGCCAGGAGGCAACCGTATACATTACTCATGTTGTTTAGCTTTTGAATATAAATTTTTGCAAATGTTGTTACTTCCGCAATGTGTTAGGCTTACCTGGTC
>MU683131.1:138728-154005 GCA_026770625.1 Nicotiana glauca | reverse complement strand
CCGGGAGATCCCCCTGCACTTTTATTTTGGGACTACGGGACGGTATCCCGGGAGATCCCCCTGCACTTTTATTTTAGGACTACGGGATAATATCCCGGGAGATCCCCCTGCACTTTTATTTTGGGACTACGGAACGGTATCCCGGGAGATCCCCATGCACACTGATGATTGGATTACGGGACGGTATCCCGGGAGATTCATTGATATTGATATGAGATTTGGACTACGGGATGGTATCCCGGGAGTTCCATTGGACAGTTGAGAAAAGGGCTACAGGACAGTATCCTGGGAGACCCTCGTCGGTATTCTTGAAATTTTGCTGTATTTACTTTGTGTTTCTATTTTTGTCTTGCAATACTATATTTCATTGATCTGTCTTATCACACCGCTGTGTTCATTAGTTTTCATCAGACTTCGATACTGTTAATATCTTGCTATTTTATTGTTTCTGTCTCAGTAGAGCCCTGACCTTTCCTTGTCATTACCCAACCGAGGTTAGGCTTGGCACTTACTGAGTACCGCTGTGGTGTACTCACGCCTCTTCTGCGCATGTTTTTCATGTGCAGATCCAGGTACCTCTACGCAGGTGCATCATCAGTAGCTGCAGAGAGCATTTCGGAGACTTGAGATATATCTGCCGTGTCCGCAGACCGAAGAGTCTCCCTCTCACTCTACCCTTTAGTTAGCTAGATGCTATTCTGTTCTTCCTTGTTATAGACTTTCTGGATGATTAGAGCAGTGTTATGTATTATCCTTAGCCTGTGTTGCCCATAGGTTTCCGGGTCTTTGGGATGGTTCTAGAATTTAAAGTATTAAAGTGTATGTGCTAGGCGGCAACCGTATACATTACTCATGTTGTTTAGCTTTTGAATATAAATTTTTGCAAATGTTGTTACTTCCGCAATGTGTTAGGCTTACCTGGTCGTGAAGATTAGGTGCCGTCATGACATGTTCACAATTGGTGAACTAGGGTCGTGACAAAGTTGTCATGCTATAACTGATGTCTTGAATAACTTCTCACAGCAGTCAGGACAAAAAATTAATTTTGGAAAATCTGAAATATTCTTCTCTAAAAATTGCAATCAAACTGACAAATCTTTTGTTACAAGCTCTTTTGGTATCAAGGAAGGTACTTCTTTTGGGAAATATTTGGGTTTTTCTATGTTCATGGGAAGATCAGAAAAGGCATACTTCCAATTTCTCCTTGATAATTTTAAAAACAAACTTGCAGGCTGGAAAACTAATTTTCTCACATTGGCTGGAAGAACTACTCTAATCAATTCTACTCTAAATTAATTACCCAACCATATCATGCAATACATCCAACTGCTTTCTTCCATTATAAATAAAATGGAACAATATCAGCATAATTTTCTATGGGACACTACCTCAACAGAAAGAAGTTACACCTTGTTAAATGGGATATAGTGACACTTTCGAAGGCAGAAGGAGGATTAAGAATTCAAAAACTTAGACAAAAGAATTCTGCTTTGCTAGCCAGTCTAGCTTGGAGAATGTTTAAATCTCCTAATACAATGTGGGCTCTTATCCTTCTCAATAAATATTTTAATAAATCACTCACTTCTCAATCCAAAATATGGACAAATGTTCTCCTTGGTTGGCAACAATGTCAACTAGGATTAAAATGGAAAATAGGAGAAGGAACACATACCAAACTTTGGGAAGACCCTTGGATCAAGGCATGTACAATAATTCGATCTCAAATTCAAGGACCGCTACCATCTAGCCATCATAATATCATGATCTCCTCTTTGTTAAATGACAGGGGCTGGGATTGGAATAATTTTCCATTTGACTTACCTCCCGCTATTACTCAAAATTTTTTAAATACCTATGTTTCTAAATTTAATCCTAAGGAAGACACTATCTATTGGGGTCTAACACCAATGGGGAACTTCACTACTAAATCTATGTACACTTTTTGACAACAAACTTATATCAACCTACTAATTGCCATATTACATACTCTTGGATATGGAAGCTCCCTATCCAATCCAAAATCAAAGGGTTTATTTTGCTCCTTTCTCATAATAGACTCCCTACTAAGGATTTCCTTAAACATATCAACCTAATTCAAGATGCGACTTGTCAATATTGTCACCAAGAGAATGAAACAATAAAACACTTGTTTCTAAAATGCGCTAGAGCATACTAGCAGGAATTGGGCATCAACCAAATTATTGATCGACTCCTCACTAACACAACTTAATAACTGGCTTCATGAGCTCATTACCTGTCAGGTTATTAAGCTTCCTTATCATATAAATTCACAAATATATTTACCACTAAGCCTATGGAACATCTGGCTAGCACGTAACAAAAAATATTTACAACATACTACTGATAGAGCTTCCATTGGATATACGACTCAACGGGATGTGGAATTCACCTATTTGATAGCTAAAGGACATAAATGTGTTAAAAAAACGACAGTCTAATCTTAAGTGGAATTTCTCCAAAAGATAACTTTTATAAACGTAATACAGATGGGGCTTGCACAGATACAACTGCTGGCATCGGTGGAATAATTAGAAATTCAAAAGCAGAATGGATACTGGGATTTGCAGCTGCTATCCCAAGGGATACATCTATGTCGGCGGAATTGCATGCATTGTTACTTGGTCTTACACTTGCACATGAACACAATTTAAAACCACTGGAGGTGGAAGTAGATGCTAAAGAGGTTATCACAATGATACAGTCTAATAATGTGTCATTTGCTAATATATTAATTGACTGCAGGTAGTTCCTGGACAGGTTAGGTAAACCAGTTGTGCAACATGCGTACGGAGAACAAAATAGGGTTGCGGATCGACTTGCTAAGGAAGCAAGCAACTTTGGAAACAACTCTGTCCAGCATATTTTTGAAGCAATCTCAGGTATTGTAAGCTAAGTTTTTGAAGAAGATAAGTATAAAATGCTACCAACAATTGCAGCGCCAGCACATGTTTTGACTGATCTCAACATTGCTCCAACGAAGCATGACGCTTCTACCAGTGGATGCAACTTAGCTGTAGTAGATAATAGTAATACTAGGGGTTTGTATAATAAAATATTACCTACCAGTAGTGTATTATCTAGTAGGATGCAGTATATGCATCAATTCTCTGTACGTTTAACTTAATCGTAATATATATGTTTATCTTTTGAACCAAAAAAAAAAGAGAGTATGTGGTGACCTTACGTTTACCATCTACTAGTCCAAGAAGCTAAATATAGTAGTATTATCCTTGATGTGTAAATGTTTGTTAAAACAAAGTACTCTTCTCATTCATAATCTTCTTTTACTAATTAGTCAAAACTTAAGTATTATTGCATGAAAATACGTTTGATTAGGCTCTCCTCGTCATTTGTAGGATCCTGATCATAAACAGTAGCCCCTTTAACTGAAAAAATAATTAAGAGATCCAGAGGATATCAACTACATTTTTAAAACACAGTAGCATCTAGCAAAAACCAGTCTGTCTAGGCATATGATCTTCTACATCCTGGTAGGGAGCGCTTCTCCCTTTAATGAGTCTTATGCAACGCAAATCCAAATTCGGGTGGAAACAAAAAAGTAGTATCTTACAAAATTCAGGCTTTCTAGGCATATAATATACTGGATCAGTGGTTCAGAAAGGCTAGAGAGCCCTACACATTAAGGTGTCATCAGATTCTGGATATAGTATATCAGAAACCAGAATAACAGAGAGAAGTGAAAAATTAAAATATATCTTGACTGTCAATTACTAAAAGAGGTATCATATTCCTACAGAGCACATGGCCATCAAATGAGCCAATTCTAGAGCATTTTCATAAAACTTTAGTTCATGTCTACTATGCTACAGTCTAAGGATGAAAAACCGAGACCCCAAATGCCTTCTTTACAGCAATATTACCGGAGGATTTGACATTGTACAACATGATATAAGATGTACTTTGTTTTGACAAGCTAGCCAGTGTATCATAAACTTGGCCTAAAATCTCCAAATTGTTAAAAGAGTGCAACTAGAACTCCTAACTGGTTATATGCAACATTAATCTACAGAAGAAGCTGTGTCCTCCCTCCTTGTCTTCAGACTCTCCTTGTTACGAATCAGTCCCATTTTTCAGTCTCGAATAAAATGGGTCTGATACAAGAAAACATCTGAATGCAAATTTCTTACGGTACCTCTATGTTTGCCTTTTGTCACGACCTTGCTTCTGCTTCCCCAGAGACTGCAGATGCAGGGTTTATTGACAGAGAAACAGCTTCGTTGCTGTTACTTACAGTACCCTGTGACTGTTCAGCAATAGGTAGCAGCCATTGCCTTGAATGCTCAACTGAAATCTCAGAACTATCGGAGTTTTGATCCCTGCCAAGCATTGGGGGATGCCTTTGTTTGTTTTCAATAGATTCAGGTACAGAAAGACGGCAAACTGGACAGGTAGACTGTTTCCTTAGCCATATATCAATGCATGAAAGATGGAAACTATGGCCACATTTGGGCATAATTCTCAGAACTTCGTTCTCCTGGTACTCCGATAAGCATATACTGCACCTGTAATTCAATTTGATTAACCTCATCAATGGACAAACCAATCAAACTTTGGAATACCAATCAGAAAACGCTTCATTTTAGTTTTCTTTTTTAAAAATAAAACCAGGCTTGATCAAGACAAGAGGAAGTAGCAGCCTGGCCAGTAAAATTAGATTTATTATAACGTCAATGAGGAATCAGACTTATGGTTTCACTCAATTCCCTGTTTGAACGTTCAAACAAACGAGAGGGAACCCCATAAAACATGATGGGGTGCAGTCTTTTGTTATTTTAGGAGTACCTATTTTCTGCTAGCTTAGAGAAATAGCTTATCAGAACATTCATTGCATTTATCCCTCGAAATGCATAAGATGAGAGTCAATAGCCAAAATGTTGCACATAGGGCTCAAACAAATTGTATGGGTTGCACTTACTGTGTATCTTCCGAGGAGGTGAAAGCCTCCCGATGAAATTTCATGGTGGGAATTGCAGCCACCACAACTGAGTCAAGCCCGTTAATTCGATGCTCTGGCTGCCAGAATAGGTTTCCATTAGTGAATCTGCCGGGAATTTATAGCAATAGCAACTTAAATCACAATTCATTCAGTTAACTGCTTAGAAGAGATATCATCAGTTTCAGTGAACATGTGAAAAGAACAAATGCCAGTAGACAAAATATCCACAATCAGCGAAAAACCCTTATCAAACCAACTTTTCATAACAATTCAGCAAAAGCAGCAACTTAATTCAGATTTCAGAATGCAGCTAAAGACAAAAGCAAATTTTGAAAGCAAAACAATGCAATCAAGACAAGCGCTCATACCAACTCTTCACATTGACTATTCAATCTTGATTTTCTATCTTTCCTGCAGCCCCATCGATAGGGTACTGAGGTAGTCTATGAGGCTATACTCTCCATTCTCCACCTTTTCTTTCCATTAATGATGATAAAAATCTTTTCTTAAACAAATCTCTGCAATACCAGCAAATCAAGATGGAACAAATATAAACCTTTGAATCCTAAATCATTCTACACAAAACCAAAACACTCAAGTCAACAAACGGACTGTGATTAAAAAGTTGTCTTAACACAAAGCAAATGCTTTCCTGCCTATAAAATACAAATTAGGAAGCAAACAGCTAAAAGCAAGCGGGGGATCACTGATTAAACAAAAATCAGAAAATCTTCTTCAATGGATCAACAAACATTGATTAGGAACAAACAAAAAAGTAGTCTTTAAGTTTAAGCAAGCCTTACCATTTCAAGATCAATCCCTGATTCAATCTCAAACATTTGCCTTGATTGTCTCCTACTTATTCTTCCACAAATCAGTCTTGTACACACAAACACAATAAAAGTTGCACTCATCCCAAAACCAATTATTGTGGTTATCAAATTCATTCCAGACCCAAACATCCCAACCCCACTTTGTTACTCCTTCTTCTTCAACCAATTGTCACAATACAATGAATTTTCAATTCAAGAATGAGAAGAGAAGCAAAATGAAGAACATCTGGTCAAAGAAAGAGCAGCAAAAAAAAAAAAGATTATATTTTTCGAAGACCAATTATTAGAATAGATCCACCGGAATAAAACAAAAGAAACAACAACCGAGAGGGACTCAACAACTAAGGAAAGGAGTAAAAATACCAACAGCCACAATGAGATTCAACTAAATATCCAAGATTTTTTTTTTTTCAAATAAATGAATTAACAAAAAGAAAAATTACAAAAAATTTTAAAAAAATTAAGAACCCCATCTAAAATTGAAATCCTAATCTCTTTGGGTGGACTCAAAGTTAAAGACTTAAGACCAAGAAGAGGGCCATCATATATGGATAGTGTGGATGAGAAATGTAAGTAACTCTTTCTTTTCCTATGGAATACTTCCTTGTACACTTACATCTGAATGGGGTCCAATTCAGTTTGGGACCCTCCCCCCACCCCCCACCCCCAAAACCAACACCCTGATTCTTGATAATTAATATAGTAAAATATATCAAACGGCTGAAAACAGTTTGAGAACTTTTGGTGGCATAAAAGGGTAGAAACTTTTAAGGGAAATGATGGAATTGAAAGTTCTCAATTGTAAAAAAAAGAAAGTGGATTCTGAAAGATTCCTTAGTGAAAGAATGACAAAGATTCTGAATTCTCTAGGTGATTTGCTCTCTGCCTTTATTGCTTTTTTTTTTTGCTTTACATAGTTGCTAATTGTGTTACTACTTTGGGATAAAAATAATGCAATCTCTTTTGTGTCACGACTTTTTTTAGACCTTTTCTAGTGGGAAATGTCTCCACTTTTGTTACTCTCTTTGTGGTGTGATTGTGGGCCACATTTCCGTAGTGAGTTTGAATCGGATTCACACCTAAATTGGGTTGGGCTTAGAATATGAATATCCATCCATTATGGACTGGTTGTTGCCTACTTGTCTACGTAAAAATGTCACTTTAGATGGCTTCAACGATCATACATGATACATATGCATCTTATTACGCTGTACTTGTTGGAAAAAATATATATGAATTTAAGCATGCGTTTGGACATAAATTTTTTTAAAAGTATTTTTTGGAGTTAAGTTGAACAACGTATTATTTATAATTTGAAATTATGTTTGGACATGCATTTCGCTTAAAGAAATGTTGTAGTTTTGTGAGGGGGAAAAAAATTCTAAAATTTTAAAAAAAGTGGTCAAAACCACTTATTTGTTTTTAAAAGCTCGTTTTTAAAAATTTTAAAAATTTGCAAAATTCATGGGCAAACACATTTATGAGTTTTTTTGTTTATTGGAAAAAAGGAAAAAAAAATTATGGACAAGCGGGGCCTTAACAATTCAAGATAGGAAGTAAGATATTTGTTGCGAGGCGTGCAGTCCATCTCGCTTCTATTTGTTTAGGTGTAATCCAAGCGGAATTAAGTGTCTGAAGAGCATATTTACCAAAAGAATTATGATTATATCGATGAGATATTCTCTTCATTCTTTCTCTATGTTGTTTCCGAAATCTAGTTCTTTTGAGGTTATAGTTGATGATTGTTTCTTAATTTCATCTCTACTGCAGAATCAGACATAAATGTTAGATCCAGTTTTAATGATGCAAATAATATACATATGCAGGAAATCAAGAAGATACTATAAGACTGCTGGAGTCAATCCTGCTACCTAAGGAACGCAATCAATCAACAAAGATTACAATACAATCAACAAATCCGGATAACTAAGGAAAGAATCCAATCAGCAAAGAGTAACTGCGATGGAGAGAATCAAGCAAGCCTAAACTTAAGGCACAAATCAAGGGCAACATCCAGGAAGATCGAAGATTCTGTGTATGCGACTAATTTCGGAAGAGCCAACAATCAAGGAGCAAGTCTTGGCAGCATCCCGAAAGATCGAAGATTCTGTGAAGATTGGTACGCGACTAATTTTGAAAGAGCCAACAATTAAGGAGCAAGTCTTCATTACATAGATCTGCTGAAGGAAGGAAATCAAAGGAAAACAACGGCTTGCTATCTTATTCTTGGAAAGAATTAATCTTTTTTCAAGGATCAAATCTCTTGGGTTGTCAAGCCTCGACCTTCATCAAAGTATTTATACTCAGCCTTAAAAAATAGTTAGATATACTTTGATCGAACCAAAAACCACTCTCTTTATTTTACTACAAACAAACATTGTAGTTCACTAAGATCTATTGTGTAACAAGTTAGAGAAAAAATGAGAGTATAACACAGGTGATGTATTGTATAAAAAAAATGAGTGCTAGAGAAACGGTGTTGTCAATTCACTTCAGCTGTACTCGAAAAAATACATTTACTAATAGAGAACTCCCTTGCAACCCAAAGGGGATTAGACTAGGATTCACATTGAGTCCGAACCAGTATAAATCCTGGTATCTTTAATTTCTGTATTTACCCTCTGCAATTTACTTTCTGTCATTATAATTGTTAAGTTATTATTCTAGTCGACTGCTCGATTAATTAGTCAACTAATAAGCCATTAAGTTTAAATATTTACAATTCACCCTCCCCCCCTTTGTACTTTCAATTGGTATCAGAGAAAGGCTCACATTTTACTTTTGCTTAACAGCTTGTGAGAAAAGATCATGGCAAATCAAGTTATCGTAGGAGCTCTCTTTCAGGAAGGAACTTCACAAGTTAGACCACCATACTTCAATGGATAATATTTCTCCCACTGAAAAGTATGAATGGAAATCTCTACCAAAGCTTATGACGTCAAAGTCTGGAGAGTCATCAAAAAGGGAAACTATTCCTTACTAGCTGCCACTCCACCACTTGCTGATCCTGAAGATATGGGTATATACACAAGAGCAAATGGAAGGGGTACAAATTAACAACAAAGCGAGAAATCTACTTCATAACGATATAAGTGGTGAAAAATATGAGAAAATCTCAAGTTGTGACACAGCCATAGAAATGTGGGACAAGCTTGAGGTCACTTATGAAGGAACAAGCAAAGTAAAGAAAACACATATCAACATGTTGGTTCATGATTACGAACTCTTCTCAGTGAAAGAAGGAGAATCCATTGAAGAGATGCTTGCCAGATTTAGCAAAATAATTAGCGATCTAAAGACGTTTGGCAAGCCCTACACCAGTAGTGATCAAATCAGAAAAATTCCCAGGAGTTTGCCAACCACTTGGCAGACCAAAGTAGTCACACTAGAATCTCAAAATCTAAACAAACTATCCTATGATGAACTACGAGGAGAACTTATTGCTTTTGAAAAGACGCATCTCAAAAAGATCAATCAAGAAAAAAAAATAGTTGCATTCAAAACCTCTACTGAAATAGCTGAAAACGAAACTGATAATGATCCTGAAGCTTTACAAGAAAAAATTGCTATGCTATCTAGAAACATGGATGGGTTACTGAGAAGATACGGGTACACAAAGAAAGGAAGAATTCCACCAAGACGACCCAGGCAATACAACGAACAGGATAAGAATGATGGAAAGTGCTATGAATATGGAAGATTTGGGCATATTCAAGCTGAGTGCCCAGAACTGAAGAGGAAGATCTCTAGAGGCTTCAACAAGAACAAATACTTCGGAAGCTAGAGCGATGAGGATAATTCAGACCACGAAGAGATAGCAAATCTCTGCTTCATGACAATTCTGGAAAACGAAATGAACAAATCCTCAGGATGCTGGACATACGAGGACATTTCAGATGACGAAAATGAAAACTGTTTCATGGCACGAGGTGAAACTAGTGAGGTAAGATCCTATAACTGTGAAAGATGCAGTGAATTACAGGATATTCTTGATTTAACTTTGAAAGAGTCTCAGAAAATGATGAATGATACTAAGAGACTTACTAAGGAAGTTAAATACTAGAAACTCAAACATGAAGTATGTGAAATCGAAAAGGAAGTACTTCAAGAAGAGTTTGAGGAATTGCAAATGCACTCAATGGCATGCGCAAATCCACCAGTCACAATTCTGTCAGGTGGAACTAGACGACTTACAAGTCAACTAGAAAAGGACCAGCCAGAACCAAGTCAACTAGTACTAACATTTATGAAGGACTTAAAGGTGGGTCAAAAGTTATGTGTCATTACTGTAACAAAAGTGTGCATAAATATTCCTTCTCTCGTTTTCGTAAAGCAAACATTACAGGATGGGTTTGGAAACCAAAAAATTCTGAACCTAGTAATACTAACCCTCCAGGACCCAGGCAAGCTTGGGTACCTAAAACAAAGTAATCATCTTGTTTTGCAGGAACACCACAGAATAAGCCGCAAAGGAAAATGGTATCTATACAGTGCGTGTTCCAATCATATGACAGGTGATAAAAACCTATTCAAAGAAGTTACAAAAATTGATGGAGGAAGTGTAAAGTTTGGGGATGATTCAAAAGGCAAAATAATTGGTACTGGAACAATTCTCTTCAATAACAATTGTGACATCACTGAAGTTTATCTTGTCGATGGCCTCAACTACAATCTCTTGAGCATAAGTCAACTCTGCGACTCAGGATATGAGGTAAATTTTAAGAAAACAGGATGTACTATTGAAGATGAATCAGGTAAAATAGTCCTTCATGGAAAAAGGTATGGAAATGTTTATATCCTTGATAGTTTTGAAAAGATAGATAGTCATATCTGCTTATCCTCTATGTCTGATGATCCACGGTTATGGCATAGGAAACTTGGTCATGCTAGCATGCATTTTATAGAAAAATTATCCAAACATGAATTAGTTGTTGGTCTACCCAAACTGAATTTTTCTAGAACTCATATTTGTGATGCATGTCAAATGGGTAAGCAGACCAGAAACTCTTTCAAAAACAAAGATATAGTATCTACTTCAAAACCTTTGCAATTACTTCATATGGATTTATTTGGTCCTACTAGAATTGCCAGTATAGGAGGTAAGAGGTATGATTTTGTTATTGTTGATGATTATTCACGTTTCACTTGGGTAATTTTCTTATCTCATAAGGATGATGCATTAAGAAATTTTGATGTTTTCTGCAAAAAGGTTGAAAGAGAAAAGGGATATATGATTTCATAAATTCAGAGTGACATTTGAAAATAGAACATTTGAAGATTTTTGTAATGATCAGGGATACACCCATAATTTCTCTACACCACGCTTACCAAAATAAAATGGGGTTGTGGTAAGAAAGAACAGGACCCTTCAAGATATGACAAGAACCATGTTACTAGAACACTCACTGCCAAACCACTTCTGGGCAGAAGGTGTAAGTACAACATGCCACATTCTCAATCGTTGCCTTATAAGGCCTATTCTGAAGAAGACTCCATATGAACTATAGAAAGGCAAACGTCCAAATATCAGTTATTTCCATCCTTTCGGAAGTAAATATTTTATCTATAATAAGGATAAGGATAATCTTGGAAAGTTAGATCCAAGAAGTGACGAATGTATTTTTCTGGGTTACTCATTAAATAGTTGATCTTTTAGAATCTATAACAAACGCACACTATGTGTGGAAGAATCTGTACATGTTATATTTGATGAGAATAACCCCTTGGTCGAGAAAGGAATTAATGCAGGTGATGAAGATCAAGCTCAAGAAAGTCAGGTGATAAGCAAATCACAAGAGTCGACTGATACATCTGCTGCGATAGAGTCAACTGGTGAAGACAGCAGCAATGTACCAAATCAACCAGTCAAGTCAACTACAAATATAGTTCGTCTAAATGAATAGAGAAGCGAGCCTGAATATCCTCAGAAATTCATTATAGGGGATCCAAATGAAGGAATGAAAACCAGGGGAGCTCTCAAAAAGAAAGTAAATATCGCATTGATTTTTCAGATTGAGCCAAAAAAGATAGAGGAAGCACTAAAAGATTCAAGCTGAGTGCAATCTATGCAGGAAGAGTTAGATCAGTTAAGTAAGAATCAAGTGTGGAATTTGATACCCAAACCTGATAGTGTGTTTGTAATTGGAACAAAGTGGGTTTTTAGAAATAAATTGAACGAACATGGAAAGGTCGTAAGAAATAAGTCCATACTAGTTGCTCAGGGCTACTCACAACAGGAAGGAGTCGACTATGATGAAACTTTTGTCCCAGTAGCTCGTTTGGAGTCCATACGAATTCTTCTAGCATACACATCATTTAAAGGATTCACGTTGTTTTAAATGGATGTTAAAAGTGCCTTTTTGAATGGATTTATCGAAGAAGAGGTATATGTGAAACAACCTCCAGGTTTTGTATATTCAAAATTTCCATACAATGTGTATAAGCTCACTAAAGTGTTGTATGGGCTAAAACAAGCTCCACGTGCTTGGTATGATAGACTGAGTTCCTTTCTTGTTGATTATGGCTTTACAAGAGATAAAATATATACTACCTTGTTCATTAAATGATCATAGGAAGGTAACCTCATTATTCAAATTTATGTGGATGATATTATATTTGGTAGTGCTAACCCTCTTATGTGCAAGGAATTTTCAAATCTTATGCAAAGCGAATTTGAAATGAGTATGATGGGTGAGCTCATGTTCTTCCTTGGACTACAAATTCAACAATCTAAAGAAGGAACCTTTATATGTCAGACCAAATACACAAAAGAGATAACTCAAAAATTTGGTATGAGCAATGCAAAATCAATTGGCACACCAATGAGCCTTTCCACAAATCTAGACAAAGATGAACAAGGTATTCCTGTTGATGAAACCAAATATCGTGGAATGATTGGATCACTGCTATATCTGATAGCAAGTCAACCAGATATTATGTTCAGCATATATAAATGTGCCAGGTTTCAGTCAGCTCCCAAGGAATCACATTTGACTGCTGTAAAAAGAATCATTCGATATCTCATTGGAACTGTATCTCATGGATTATGGTACCCTCACTCTAACTATTTTAAATTGGAAGGTTTTTGAGATGCTGACCTTGTAGGTGATAAGGACGATAGAAAAAGCACAAGTGGTACATGTCAATTACTAGGAACGGCATTGATATCCTGGAATAGTAAAAAACAAGCATCAGTCGCATTGTCTACTACTGAAGCTGAATACATTGCTATTGGACAATGCTGCACACAACTACTGTAGATATCTCATCAACTGGGTGACTATGAACTCTCTTTTAAGCCTATACAATTTTTTTGTGACAACTCTAGTGCTATTTGCCTTTCCAAAAATCCTGTGCATCATTCTAGAGCAAAGCATATAGATATTAAGCATTATTTTATTAGAAATCATGTGCTTAATGGAGATATAGAAATATATTTTGCTGGAACCATTGATCAATTAGCTGATATTTTACCAAACCTTTATTAGAAGAGAGATTTTGTGATTTAAGAAATTTACTTGGTATTATTTGCATTACAAAATCCCTTAAGACCTATGTGCATTGTTAATTTTGTTTGTAATAATTGTCCTGTACTCATGCATAATTACGCCTCCGTTTTTCCCTCTCTTTTCTCTTCTTTCACATCAGTTCATAGTTCAAAGTTGGAAAGCCAGTCATCACGTCTCTTCAACTGAAAACTTTCCCTTTTCTATACTCAATCGTCAGAAACCCTCTTCTTAAGAGAGCAAACCCCTTTCAATCACTCTCATCTTTACCTCTTCTCCAAAAGTTCTGATCAAAACCCTTCTCTACGATGGCCAAAAATTCTAGAAATTCCTCTGTTTCCACCAGAAAAAGCACCCGTTCCAAGGCAAAACCCCGTTTTATGCCCCCAGAACAGGTAGACCTAGGGTCCGATCACTCCGAGGGTTCCGCCTCTTCTCAGGGAGATTTCTCTGAACACTCACAACTTCTAGGAGAAAAAGCCTTAGGTAAGTTCCCCATGGAAGAACCCCCTGTTTCATCCACCCCAAAGAAATCCAAGGTTGATTTCTCTGTCTCTCTTGAATTTGACCTCAATTTCTGGGATTCCCCAAATAAGGATTTCTTCATTGCTCTGAAAGACAAGCCTATTGCTTATGGAAGTGTTGTCGACCTTGACGACATGGAAGCCCTCAATTGCAAGGTCAAAGACATGTTTGTTCATCAAGTTTGGGTTAAGTTCTTCTATATTTCTCTGCCTAAGGTATATGAACCCTTAGTAAAAATATTTATGCAAATCTTCATTCTAGTAAACCAGATAGGTTGGAATCTCTCGTGCTAGGTAAGCGCATTGTTCTTGACTGTGCCCTGTTTGATTCGCTCTTTCAGTGTCGTTGTTCTGGTTTTGTTGTTTAAAAACACCTGGCCTGATGACTTTGAAATCTCCTTTGACCAAGCCAAACAGTCTATTGTTGAGTGTCATTCTGACTCCCTTCCAAAACAATTAGGTCCTAGTGATGTTAGTTTTGAAACTCGCGTTCTGACTAGGGCTGCTTATCGAGCAGATTGGGCAGTTATTTACTCTTAACAATTTGGCTTAACGGTTATCGGCTTTTAAATGTATTAATCCGTTAGCCACCCAATAAGATATCGGGCAGATTGATATTGGTTTAGCTCTTATCGGGCGGTTTATCGGCCTGGTATCCAGCGATTTTCATCTTTTGGTTCACTTCAAAGTAACTTACTTCAAAATAATAGTTCCTTCTAGGTAATTGTACCAACAATATACATGTCCAACTAAGCTAAGGAACCAATCTCATTAGATACCAAAATAAAATGTCAACATTAAAGCATCTTAGGCTTAACTACAATGTGGGAACTAATCACTCAACGCAGTAGGACTGACTCACCTTCTCTGCAAACTTAACGAACAACATGAAGTGTCTATTCTGAAATCACCAACTTTTAAGATCCAACAACTGCTGCTCAAACTCATCTAATTTGTAATCGTTAAATGATAGCCACCAAGACCACAATCAAGCAGTTAAACTAGTAATCCACATCTTGCACCAAAGGTAGAGATACTTACAAGCCCAATCACAGTATCCTTCCAAAATTAACGATTATTCGACTTAAGTCGTTGGGCAAAAGGAAAAAGTGCAAGAATAGCCTTCTGCAACTAAATATGTTGAGAATTTTGTCCTGCCAACACACTAAATTCCAACTTAGAGAATAGACTGTAGAGTATAGACTATAGAGGAAATATTTTATTTTGTGTCTCATACAATTGACACTAGTTGTATGAGGCAATCTTTTTGTATCACAGTTTTGTAGACCCTGAAGTGTAAGATTGGGGTCCATAAATTTGTGAGACAAAAAGAAGCCTCAGACAACTAGTTTCAGTTGTATGAGGCACAAAATAAAACTTTTCGACTATAGAGACAGAGGTGGGTTTGTTTTTTATTATTCAAGTTCAAGGGTTTTT
>MU683131.1:66528-137868 GCA_026770625.1 Nicotiana glauca | reverse complement strand
ATATATATATATATATATATATATATATATATATATATATATATATATATATATATATATATATATTCTTAACGTGTTAACGGATTATCCGTTAAGAAAATTGAATAATCCGCCGCCAAACCAATAAGCCGTTAATAAAATTTTTTTAATCCGTTCCCCATCTATTAAGCCGTTAAGCCGTTACCAGTAAGACATTAAGCTTCAGTTCGATTTGGTTTCCGGTTTTGGATCGGTTTTGAACACCCCTAGTTCTGGCCCACATTGTATCAACTACTTTGCTTCCCCGTACTGGTTCCTTTTCAACCTTCTCTCAAAGAGACACCTTCTTTGCCTTTTTCTTGTGACCAAACTCAAAATCAAGCTTTCCACCTGGATTATCAATTTCATGATTGAGAGTGGTGATGATCCCACCAGTATACCCTATGGCATGGCAATCACTTACATTCTGGAAGCTCATCAAATTTTCCTGTCCAACTATCGCTTCATCACTATCTCTAAGTCCTACAATTATAGAGCCTTCGCCAGTATGGGATATGTGAGTGCAAAAGATTCCTGGGTTAAGAAGCACGATAGTGAAGCAAAGCATGACCCTGTAGAGACCAAACCTTCACCCTCCGTCCCTCATTCTAGTCTTGACAATCCTGATCTAGGCGAAAAGCTTCGTGTTATTGACTCTCAACTCTCTAAAATCAAAAATCTTCTCACAGCCACTCAGTCTACTGTTGGTGACATCCATGTGATTTCCAAGGAAACAGGGTCTGATGTGTCCAAAATTATAGTTGTTGTTCTCAAAGTTAGGGAGAATGCTGTCAAAGACTTTAGGGAGATTCATCACAGGTTGGATGGAGTGGGAATCTTAGCAAATGCAATCTTTGAATAGTTAAATGAGGCCATCTGCAATACCCTTACTTATTTTCTGCGCCATTAGGATGGATGTTTTAAGATAATTTCTTTTACTCTACTGGTTTTGGGCTGTGTTTTTAGCCTCTAGATAATTTTTTTTGTTGTGTTGTTTTTGTGAGCTGCTTTCCCAACCATTGGATGATTACTATAACTTTTCTGCTTTAATGCTACCTATTCTATTTAGTTCTTGTATTGTTCCCTCTTTGCTAATGCCAAAAAGGGGGAGAAGGAGTATATGTTCTATCTGTACAGGTACAGCTTGCGGTAGAAGTCGACTCTACCTCAGACTAATAAACTGCATACATTGAGGGGGAGTAAAACACATGGAAGTCAACTGGTGTTTACATTTATATATTATTTTGTCATCATAAAAAGTGGGGAGATTGTTAGATCTAGTTTTAATGATGCAAATAATATACACGTGCAGGAAATCATGAAGATACTACAAGACTGATGGATTCGATTCTGCTACCTGAGGAAAGCAATCAATCAACAAAGATTATAATACAATCAGCAAATTTGGATAACTAAGGAAAGAATCCAATCAGCAAAGAGTAACTGCGATGGAAAGAATCAAGCAAGCCTAAACTTAAGGCACGAATCAAGGATAACATCCCGAAAGATCAAAGATTCTGTGAAGATTAGTATGCAACTAATTTCGGAAAAGCCAACAATCTAGGAGCAAGTCTTGGCAGCATCCCGGAAGATTGAAGATTCTGTGAAGATTGGTACGCGACTAATTTCGGAAGAGCCAACAATCAAGGAGCAAGTCTTCATTACATACATCTGCTGAAGGAAGGAAATCAAAGGAAAGCAACGACCAGCTATCTTATTCTTAGAAAGAATCAATCTCTTTCCAAGGATCAAATCTCTTGGGTTGCCAAGCTTGGACCTTCATCAAAGTATTTATACTCAGCCTTAAACCATAGTCAGACATACTTTGATCGAACCAAAAACCACTCTCTTTATTCTACTACAAACAAACATTGTAGTTCACTAAGATCTGCTGTGTAACAAGTTAGAGAAAAAAAGGAGAGTATAACACTGGTGAGACATTGTATAAAAAAGAAACGAGTGCTAGAAAAACGGTGTTGTCAATTCACTTCAACCGTACTCGAAGAAATACATTTATTGAAAGAGAACTCCCTTGCAACCCAAGGGGACTGTACTAGAATTCACTTTGAATCCGAACTAGTATAAAAATCCTGGTTTCTTTAATTTCTTCATTTACCCTCTGGAATTTACTTTCTGTCATTATAACTGTTAAGTTATTATTTCTAGTCGACTACTCGATTAATTAGTCGATTAATAAGCGATTAAGTTTAAATATTTACAATTCACTCCTCCCCTCTTGTACTTTCAATAAAGAGTTTCTTCTCATCAAGCTCCTTGCGAATAACAGGGTTCAAAAAAATTTTAACTTGAATATTAAGCTAGAATAGTCAGACTTGGAAAATTATCACTCTTTAAGTTGGTATTCGACATCTATCTTTATTATCTATTGCCACTACTCCTTTAAATATGTGTTAATTTAGTTATTTGCTTTTCATTTGGTATGACTAGTAAACGAAGGGTGCAAACTACAAGTCGTTTAAATATGTTGAGAAATAAGCAAACATATACTTGATTTTTTCATTTAAAAAAGCGAATTAGATGATAAAATTGTACTCCTAACAAAATAGGTATAATATATGAAAGTGTACTAAAACTTTTAAGCTAAAAAGAAAAGTAGGACAAGCATTATGATAGTAACGGTCATCCTAATTTTGTCGAATACTCGGGTTACGGTAGACCCGATTGTGTTTTTCAGATCTCTTATTGCGTCAATGAAAGTTGAAACGGATATATACGCACGGAAAAAAAATTATTG
Organism: Nicotiana glauca; assembly: GCA_026770625.1. Lineage (NCBI taxonomy): Eukaryota > Viridiplantae > Streptophyta > Magnoliopsida > Solanales > Solanaceae > Nicotiana > Nicotiana glauca. The sequence continues at coordinate 135,095 of MU683131.1, read as the reverse complement.
CACCTCCTATTTACATCAAATCAATTTATACAAGACATGTTGCATGAATAAATAGAGTTACCGAAAGTACAAGAGGGGGTGAATTGTTGACTAATTAAAATTTGGTCGATTAATATAAATATTAGTTGACTAACCACAAGACACTAAGAGTGAAAGCAGTAAAGGGAAATAGTAAGACGCACAAGATTTATACGGGTTCAATACCGTTGTTGTACTTACATCTTAGGTCACAAGGGTTCCCCTTAAAATCTTTAGAACAAAGTTACAATATTAATGGTTTTTCTTGCGTTTACCAACAACATACAGTATCAACACTTGAGTTCTAATCAGTTGACACAATTTTCTTTTGCACTCTAGATCTCTCTATCTTTTGAGACGTTGATAACTTAGAATTACAGTGTTTGAACTAAGAAGTAGATAGATTTGAAATACAATTTGTGTAGTTACATGGTCTTCTTGTTGAGAGACCAACCTTCTTATATAGGAGAAGAGAGTCGTTGAGTTCTTTTCGAAACTTGAGGACATGATCTTTAATAAAGGATTTTGACCCAAGGGTTGCCTCTTTGAATTTTGCTCTTTGACTAACCTAGATTCGAATGTGACCTTCCTTGTTACAACTGAATTCAAGGAGAGATTAATTTTCAAGCGCGATCTTTTATGATTTGTAATCTGAGTTCCCTTGATTTGAGGACGAGTCAATCTACTTCTTGATTGATCATTAATGCAGTAACGTGATCTTTATTCTTTCCTCATTTTGAATCCAGTAGCAATCTTGTTGAGCATCTTCATTCTTTCTTTTTTGTTTGTCCTGTAAATATAACATAATATTGTCATCATTGAAACTTAAATATAACCCTATCAATCTCCCCCTTTTTGATGATGACAATCAAGAGGGAGTAAACAAATAAAAGTAAATTAAGATACTTCAGTTTTAAGGAGTTTCTCCCCTTGAGCTAGTGCTTCCTTTGAGATTTAATTATATGCTCATATCTCCCCATGAGTGTTTACTCACATGTCTCCCCCTTTTCCATCAATCAAAAAGGAAAGAGTAATACAATATACAGAAACATAATGCAATATAATGTCCATATTAACAGGGGTTAGAGCACTAGAGCCTTCAGTAGAGGCTTAAGTTAGTACAAACCACAAAATAATTATCTAAAGGTCACCATAAAAAATAGCAAAAAAAAAAAAAGTTGTTTTTCACAACAGCACAACCAGAGGTGATTAATGACGTCCCAAAAAGTATTTGAGGATGTTGATCACTTTGGTGCTGAAGTAGTCATAGGAGTTATCAACATCCTTGACTAGCTTGTCCATATTTTCAGCCATGGAATTGAAGGCCCTGGTTCCATGTCTCCTTGTAGATCCTATGTCTATCCAAAGCTTGGCTACGTCTAAACCTGTCTCCTTAGTGACATCTTTGATCTTATCTACCTGTTTTTTTATTCACAAGCAGCAACTTGATTCCATCAAGGTGTTGAATGTGTTAAAGGTTCAGAGAGGTAGTCGACTTAGGGACTGGTTGATCAGCTTGAACATTAACCGGAGTTGGAACACTTTCAACCTTGGCTTGCTTAACCCATCCACTTTTACCCAATGAGTATCCCATCACAGAAAAAGCAGTTTTACCATAGGTACTGGAGATGTGCTTGGGTGTGAAAGGTGCCAAGTCTACTCTCATAACTTCTAGGATATGAGAGATAAGAATACCATAGGGAAGACAAGTAGCCGAAGAGGAAATATCCTTGTTACTCTCAAACATATACTGACGAATCCATACAAACCAATCAAGATGCTTGTTTTCTACCAAACAGTAGAGGACAAAGATATCTCTAGTAGACAAAGAACTTAGGGATCTGTTGATACCCAATTTTTTCCTATGTATTTTATATACTCAAAATATTCTCAAAATAGTATGTGTATGCATACATAAGCATGCCTAAGAGTTTTGGTATTTTTTCCTAATTTTCTAAGATTCGTAAACTCGATTTATTGTCTATTTTAGCAGTACAAAATCCCGTAATTATTCTTAAAACTACCATTTTTATGAATAATTTATTTTCATCCGCATATTTATACCAAAATATAATAAAGGTGATTTTTGCATATTTTTTATAAATTTATTTGATATTTTTAACTAAAATTGCATAAAATTGCAATCATAGCCTATATTATGATTAATGGTATTTTACAATTATAAAATTATTCTCAGTATTTTTAGATTAATTTTTTTATATTATTAATTAGTTTAGTACTTTTAATTTATTTTTAAAATCATTTTAACTATTTTTATGTAAATTAGAAGGGAGAAATTGGTTATTTAATGCATAGCCATTTCCAATTGCAATTGTAGCCTCAATTTAACCCCCAATTCCACCCCTAACCAAACGACCCAATTTTAAATTCCAACCCAAACCCACAACCCATTTTTCAGACCCGCCCGGTTCCTCTTTTAATCTTGGCCGTTGATCATTTGATCAACAGCCATGATCCGTCCTTTCCTTTTTAATTTCTATACCCCCTAACCGTAATCTATTCTATCAAATACGCCACCTCTGAACTCTCATCTCTCAAATTCTCTCTAGCCCTCCCCGGAACCCTAGCGTTCCCCTACCTTGTTCCATTATGATTTCAAATGTTTTGCCAATTGTTAATTGATTTTGAATCCCTTTAATATTGCTTATTTGATTGTTACTGATTTTTCCTAAATTAAAACTTTCCTTTACCTATTTTCTGACTTGAGTAAGGTTTTCAATGGGTTTCTTTACTGGTTATTTTACTGATTCCCTTTCCTTATTTTGCAAATCAAGTACCACTATGTATTTACCCCTATTTGCCTGCCTTGCACGAGATATTTACTTGATCTTCTTCCTTAAATAACTTCTGCCCATTACCGTTTGAATTTGGACTCCTTAATTAAAGGGAGTCTATGGGCTGATTGTTTTTAATTGATACATAGTTCCTTAATTATTACTAAACTACGATTCTTGCCTTATTTGCTACACCTATTTTCAATTATAAATACCCTGCTCTTTCATTAACACTGACACGATTTTTAAAAAAATCATCACAACTCTCTTCTAAAAACTTACACTCTTGCTTCCAGATTGTAATTTGGCTTCCCCAAATCTACTGCTTCTCCCTGCTTGTTTTTCTGAACTAGTATGTCCTACTTTTGATTCAAGCACCAAATACAATGTGTTTACTTACAAGCTTACTTTTTACTGCTTTATAGAGTTTAATTTTAAAAAATAAATAAATAAATAAATACTTATGTCTTGCTATCTGTTGTTGCAATGAATCCCTATCCCCATTCCCTTTATGTGTTTGGGCTGTATTTTAAGACATGGCAACATGCAAAGTTATTGTCATGGATTAAGACTGGGTCCTTTGGATCCTAGCCTCTTTCAATCTCCTATTCCCCTATTCCCTTATGTGTATAGAGTATAGGTATAGCCTGGCAGCATATGAATTGTTGTCCATGGCTGAACCTGACCTTCAAAAGGTCCTAACTCTCTAATTTTTTGAGTTGACAAGCTGGTCAGGGATGTGCCAGCAGCCCAGTTGCTAGGCATGACCACCAGCCTGCCCTGGCTCCCCCTTATTCCCTCTCATTGAACTTAAAATTGCTCCTAGTCCTTAAGTCCTGCCCCCTCTTGTGAGCCTTGCTTTGGGAACCTTGAGTTCCCTCCGAACTTGGACACTTGTGGGATGGGACTTCCACACTGCACCTCAATCTGTTCTGCAATAACATTTGGGGTGTAAGCACTGTCTGGAACTCTTGAAGTTCCTTGGAAATTTGACACATCCCAAATAAGAGAAAGGCTTCGAAAATCGATCCCGGAAGTTGGTTTATCTCATATTGTTAGATATCGAGTCTGAATTAGGTTCCTTGGATGCAGCTTAATTTTCTGATGCAATTTTATTTTTCTACCTGATTCATTTGGTCTGTAATAATTTGTAATAACTTAGGGGGTTTAGTGAAGAAAGGAGAGGATAACCATGTATGCAAAAAAGGGTAGATAACCTGTCTATAGGATTTCTAGTTTCAGCATGTTCACATGTAGATGCCATGTTTATAGAATTTCATTAATTTTAGCATGTTCTCATATAGATACCATGTCTATAGGATTTCTAATTTCAGCATGTTCACATGTAGATGCCATGTCCATAGGATTTCTTTAATTTCAGCATGTTCCCAGGATTTCGGCATGCCTATAGGTCCTTTCTGATTCTTGCATATCCATTCCTCATTAGGCAAACATGTTTATAGGTCTTAATAACCAAATGAAATCAGATGTCGCGTTCGTAATAAAATGTAACACCTAGATATCATGTTGTCGGTTTTTTGCATTTTCTTCCATGTCTATAAAAGTGTTTAAAATTAACAACGCTAGAAAACATGCCTATGGGAACTGTCAATCAATTCTGAATTACCTCACTCGTTTTAAGGTAATCTGTCAGTAATAACGCATTATCAATTGCAGAACTTGTATTATTCTGTTAACACTACCAACTCTTCTGTAACCTGTTTACTTATTTTCTGAAACCAGTAGATATCATGTCTATAAGTTTCACCTAGGCAAGCCTTAGGGTAGAAGCTGTAACTGCATCAGTCTTCAATAATTGCAGCCAGGCGGACCTAATATGGATTTCTTGTCTAAAAATATAGGTTGAACCAGTCCGCTTAACGTTTAAGTTTAATTCAGACCTAATCAGTATATGAAAGGCATGCTAAACTACATTTTCATAATTCTGATGAGGCTTATTTGAGCCTTTAATTATTAAGTGTACCCCATAACTTTCCTATGTGTTTTGTTTGACGCATTAGAATTTTTACCTTTCTAAACTCTTGAAAAAGCCCAAAAATTCCTTCCCTTGATAGGATTAGAAGTCCCAAATGCCTCCGGGACTGATAGGATTAGGAGGGGTAATAGCATGCTATAGGTAACGATACCATTTCGCGCTTAATACCTTAACGGGGTGGGAAAGGGTAGATGAGAATATGATGACCACGCAATAACACCACGTGTATAAACGGTTACCGGGTGTTGTGTGGGGTGATCCATATTATGTATAAACCTAGGACCCCTTCCCTTATTTGTCAATTTTATTTTTGCCAAACTTCAGCTTTTAACTGCTTTTAACTCGCAGCAACTATGTAAAAATTTCTATTTTTACTCTTTTATTCAAGATTTTAAAACTGCTTCCTCTATCAAAATTCAGTTTCTTTAATTTCCTTAATCCTTTGCAACCATTATGTGAAAATCCCTCTTTGTGTTTGTAATTCTTGCTTGTCTACTTGTTATTTGCATTTAAAGTCACAATTGTAGCATGGCCGGGAACCACACTAGTGGATCTTAATTCAAAACCCTTAGTGTCCTAATGCATTTAATCATTAGGTAGCGACTCTTCAACCTCCAAAAACCCAATTCCTAAACGGGAATAGAGTTGTCTTCCCAAATGTCGTAAACCCGATCTCGTTTTAGAGAAAAAGGGGGTGTCGACAGCATGGCAACTCTGCTGGGGAGTTCTTTAGGCTTCTACCACTGCATGTTATATGTGACTTTACTGTTTTCTTTATTGCTTTGTTTAATGCCTTTATTCGAAACTGACTTGTCTTTTTGTTTTTTTTTCTCTTTAACGCTTTCATTTACTATTTTTCTTCAATACCGTTGTAATTTTGAGCAATTATTGTAATCATTATGAACGTGAAAATACGTGGCAATTTGTTTCATTCTTGTAATTGCATCTTCAACATCATATTCCACTCGTTCCAAACAAATATCATAGCAACGCTTGATGAGTTGTTGCGCTCTTCCAATATTATTACCCCCTAAATTTTGGCAAAGGCGTATTTGTGGTAAAACTAGTCGATCAACGGTGCAGTCGACAGTTCCGTGCCTTTCCCTCTTGAGTTGTCCGCTCAAGGGTACCGGTCTAGCACCCCATAGAAACCTTATTCTATTTAACTATACATGCATGACTATCAAACCTAGTCGAGTCAGTTATGCTGTCCACATAATAACTCTTTAAGATAGCCTTATCCAAAGTCCACTGGGTTCCCCTGGGACCCAAACGAAAAACACCATACTGTGTGCATTTATTTGGAGAACTAAATGACATTTATGCCAATTATTGATATTTAAATAGTCGATTCTGTAGGGGGTAAGGGCCTAACACTTTTGTTTTGCAGCAAATGAGGCACGAAGTCCCCAGATTCGACATGGTCGCCAATAGATACTTGGAGCATAATGGATCTGGAAAGGAAATTCATCAAGCGGATCGATGACTGCGAGAATACTGAAGAAAGGTGCACACTTGGCTAGAGCCTACTTACTGCTGGGACTACGTGAGCTGGTGAAGCTGTTCAATGGAGCTAAAAATGTCGAGTCTGGGGAAGGTCCTTCTGGGACCAAATAGTTAGGAGTCTCTTTTCTTTTCCGCTTTGAAATGTAATAAGGCCAATGACCATTAGTGATATTTTACTTTATGTAATTTTAGTGTTGTTTTGGGATTCATCTTATTTTTATCAATAAAATGAGGCATTTAGCATTATAAGTTCTCCAAATCAATTTGTCGCTAGGCCTACCTCAGGCACAACGAGGCACCCAATTTAGGACACGATTTATATTTTTGTCCTACGTGTTTCAATATTACACTATTTTTCCTCAGAATCCGTACTAACTTGTTACCTTTTTGTTTTTACTTTTATTTTTATTCCCCTCCCCAAAAGGTTAGTTCGTGCATTCTGGCATCGTCATCCTACTCCACAAGATCTAAGGGCCCTCCACCTCCTCCTCTTCCAAGTCCTATAAAAAACAGGTGCAAAGAAAAAATGGAAGATTTGAACAACGTCAGAAAGGAGAATTCAGTTGAAAGGGTGGAGGTTCCTTAGGGTGTTCAGGTGTCCAAATAAAGTGCGCTCAGCTCGAACAAAAGTTACTGAAATTTCAAGAAGAACTAGATCAAGTTCGGAACTTGGTAAGTCTATCATTCTCCCTCACAACTCCAGACATCAACTTTCCCAATGCTCAACACCCCATACCTCCACAGAACATCCCAAAGCCGCAAAAATAACCCGCTACTCATCAAAATTGTAACACATGTCACAACAACGTTCCACTCCTCATCCCTAAACCATTAAATGATCATCCCCACCACACTCCCATTTATGTGGAAACCATGCCACAATACACTCAACCCATTAGAAACACATCCAAATCTGATGACAAAGATTCTCTCATCAAGAACCTGGCTACCGAGCTCAAGAAATTGACTAGCTGAGTCTAGGGTGTTGAAGAAAACAAAGGTATTGAAGGGTTAAATTATGAGGATCTTTGCATTCAGCCGGACGTCGAACTTCCCGAGGGATACAAACCTCCCAAGTTCAAAATGTTTGACGGATCTAGGGATCCTAGAGTCCATCTAAAGACATACTGTGATAAGCTGGTCGGCGTAGGAAGAGATGAGAAGATTCTCATTAAACTCTTCATGAGAAGTTTGAAAGGCGATGCGCTATCTTGGTACATTAGCCATGATCCCAAGAAGTGGACGAGTTGGGTTGGAATGGCGTCCTATTTCATGGACAGGTTCAGGTTGAAAATGCACCAGATATATTTTACATCCAGAATTTGAAAAAGAAACCCAATGAGACATTCCGCAAGTATGCTACTCAATGGAGATCCGAGGCTGCTAAGGTCAGGCCGGCCTTAGAGGAAGAACAAATGCACCAATTTTTCGTCCGAGCTCAGGATCCGCAATATTATGAGAGGTTAATATTGATAGAGGGCCAGAAATTCTCCTCTAGGAGAAAGGATTGAGGAAGGCATTAAAAGCAGTATGGTCACTAATTTCGAGGCACTGCAGGCCACCAACAAAGCTCTACAATCTGTGGCACATCCAAGGAAAAGGACGTGAGTGCCGTAATGGTTGCATAAAGAACCAAGTCTCCAGTAAAATACCAAGCCTACCCAGTACCCCCTCTCACATACCAGCCTATTCCCAATTACAAAGAACCTCCGCCCTCTTACCAAATTCCATCACCCGCTTACCAACCATCTCCATCCCCCACATACCAACCTACTTCACCAAAATATTCCCAACCTGCACCCGTCTACCAAGCCTATAATACTCACTACCAATCACCTCATGCCCGCCAAAACTTCCCCAGGCCACGCCCTAACTTCGACCGTAGATCTCCCAAGCAATACACCACCATCGTCGAGCCAATTGATCAATTATATGAAAGACTCAAAGCAGCCAGTTACGTCACCCCAATCCCCGCCATAACTCCAGAAAATCCTTCCTAGTGGGTCAATCCAAATAAAACCTATGTGTACCATTCCGGCATGAAAGGGCATACCATTTATGAATGCCGATCTCTAAAAGACAAAATCCAAACTCTAATTGACAACAAAATCATCGTGGCCAAAGAACCTGCTCCTAATGTTCGAAACAATCCTTTGCCTAATCATAAGGGTGGTGGTGTGCACATGATCGAGGTAGAAGATGATTGGGACCCCAAGGGAGTCAATTGGATTAATTGCCGAAGGTGACGAGCCCTAGAAACCAACCGTCAGATTGAATCCAATTGTAGTCCAGATCCAGCCCTCTGGGGATGCTGAAGTAAACGTGTCTGTGCCTCTCGAGTTTGAAACACCGTCATCTAAAAGGACCGCTGAGCCGATTGAGGTGGAGTTTACGTCTCCAAAGGTACCATTTGAAGTTGCTGTGTTGACACCCAAAACGAGAGTGTCCATTCCTATAGCGATGTCAGTAGTAACGCCATTCCAGACATAGGCCATTCCTTGGGATTACACCGCCGAGGCAAGAAAGAAGGGAAAAACTAAGTCTGGAGAAGCAATCGCAGCACATGGTATGACTAGGACTAGCAGAATTTATACTCCGGAGAACTTAGTTGAATCAAGTAAGCAGGCCTCTGGATGGCCTATTGAAATTGGACCTGATGATCTCTGGCAGAAGATACAGGCGAAAGAATACTCAGTTGTTGATCAATTAAGTAAAACACCAGCGCAGATCTCCATTCTAGCTCTGTTGCAAAGCTCCGAGGCACACAAGAACGCCCTAATGAAGATACTGAGCAAGGCATACGTACCCAGCAATATAACTGAAGGAGAGATGGCAAATATGGTTGGGCAGATATTGGAGAGTCATAAGATCACTTTCCATGAGGATGAGTTGCCCCCTGAAGGTTTAGGACACAACAAAGCGTTGCACATCATTGTGCAATGTGAAGATTATTTCATTACCAGGACTTTGATTGACAGAGGATCCAGCCTCAACATTTGTCCATTGGTGACCCTCAGAACATTGGGGAAGTGTCTACATGAAATCAAAGATGGGGCTATCAACGTCAAAGCTTTCGATGGTTCCCAAATGTCCACTATTGGGGAGATCAGTTTATGTCTACATATGGGGCCAACTTGGTTTGATGTTGATTTTCAAGTAATAGACATCCCAGCATCCTACAACTTACTGCTGGGACGACCATGGATCCATGCCACCGGAGCTGTAGCATCAACCCTGCACCAGGCAGTGAAGTTCGAGTGGAATCACCAAGAGGTGATTATTCATGGTGATGACAGTAACCCCATATACAGTCGCCAAACCATCCCAGCGATCGAAGGGAGAAGGAAGCTAGGAGGAGAAACTTACCACCGTATTAAGCGAGTCAACGCCGTGGATAAAGACAAGTGGTGGGATAACAAGATAGAAAGTATACTGAATTGGAGCGGGTATGAACCTGGCAAAGGGCTCGAAAAGAATCTCCAGGAAATCACCAAGACTATCAAACTGAAGAAGCATGGCACCACTTTCGGGTTAGGGTATGGATATACTTGGCAGGAATTCAGGAACTGGTCGTCACCATGGCGCGGACCTTACTATCCGCTGGAGCTCCCCATAACCTGCCTGGAATAGACTTTCCAGCCGGCCGACATCATATATGGGTCAAATGAAGATGAAGCATTAGCAGTAATGAAGAACCTGTTCTTGAAAAATGACAATATGGACTGTCACGCCATTCTCGAGGAGGAAAGGGAGGAAGGCCCTTCCATACAGGCAGTGAACCGAGGAGAGCGCCTCAACAATTGGTCCATCAGAACCACCAGGGCCCGGAGAGCTTCGGGGTAGCAAGGCTGAACAAAGCATTATGTATTATCTTTTACTTTTTCATTAGTTGATTTCCCTTCAGATTATCTTTAAATTTTTTGAAAAGAGCTCCGATGTTCAAAATAATTTTTGGTATTTATCGAAGCATTTTAGTTTTTACATAAATCTCGCTCTTATTAAATCTTTTTTTCTGCCATTTACTTTACTTTACACAGCATTACTATTACTTATCTTGATGAATCGATGAATGTGACATGCGATGAGATAAAATAACAAACGGACATAGACTCAGAAGAGGATAAGATACCAGAAGAGGTCGTTAAAGAGATTGAGGATTTTAAGAACAGACCTAAGTCTAACTTGGACGAAACTGAGGTTATCAACTTGGGGAATACAGAGAATGTTAAGGAAACGTGCATCAGTGTTCACTTGTCACCATCAGAAAAGGAAGAGTACACGGAGTTCGTAAAAGAATATGAGGACATATTTGCCTGATCATACGATGATATGACCGATCTTAGTATATCTATCGTAGCTCACAAACTGCCAACGGATCCGACGTGTCCACCGGTAAAGCAGAAGCTTAGAAAGTTTAAGCCAGACATGAGTCTAAAAATCAAGGAAGAAGTTACCAAACAAGTCAAAGCCAAGATCCTAAGGGTAGTGGAGTATCCAACATGGTTAGCCAATATTGTGCCAGTGCCGAAGAAGGACAGGAAGGTTAGAGTCTGTGTCGACTACCGAGACCTCAACCGGGCCAGTTCGAAAGATGACTTCCCCTTGCCAAATATACACATCCTGATTGACAACTGCGCCAAGCACGAGTTGCAGTCATTTGTCGATTGTTTTGCTGGGTATCATCAGATATGGATGGACGAAGAAGATGCGGAGAAAATGGCTTTCATTATGCCGTAGGGGATGTATTGTTACAAGATGATGCTGTTTGGATTAAAGAATGCTGGGGCCACCTACATGAGGTCCATGACTACTATTTTCCATGACATGATACACAAAGAGATCAAGATGTATGTAGATGATGTCATCATCAAATCCGAGAAATCCACTGACCACATGGAAGATTTAAGAAAGTTCTTCAACAGACTGAGAAGGTATATCTTGAAACTGAATCCCGCCAAATGTGCATTCGGGGTTCCAGCCGGAAAATTGCTTGGGTTCATCGTGAGCCGACGGGGAATAGAACTTGATCCGTCAAAGGTTAAGGCCATTCAGGAACTGCCACCGCCAAAGAGTAAGAAGGAGGTTATGAGTTTCTTGGGGAGACTCAACTACATCAGCCGGTTCATAACCCAGTCCATCGTCATTTGTGAACCAATATTTAAGATGTTGAAGAAGGACGCCACCACTAAATGGACTGTTGATTTTCAGAAAGCCTTCGACAGAATCAAGGAATACCTGTCAACGCTACCAGTCCTGGTTCTGTTCGAACTGGGTAGACCGCTATTGCTCTACCTTGTAGTACTGGATGGAGCATTTGGTTGTGTTTTGGGACAACATGATGAAACGGGGAGAAAGGAGCAAGCCATCTACTATCTCAGCAAGAAGTTCACCCCGTACAAGCCCAATATTCCCTGCTAGAACGCACCTGTTGTGCTCTGACTTGGGTAGCTCAGAAGTTGAGGCATTATTTCTGTGCCTATACCACTTATCTCATATCAAGGATGGATCCACTGAAGTACATCTTCCAGAAGCCCATGCCCATGGGCAAGCTGGCCAAATGGAAAATTCAGTTGAGTGAGTTTGATATTGTCTACGTGACTTAGAAAGCGATCAAAGGACAAGCACTAGCTGATCATCTTGTCGAAAACCCCATGGGCGGAGAATATGAGCCTCTAAAAATGTATTTTCCCGATGAGGAGGTTTCTTTCATAGGAGAAGACATTACAGAATCCTATGATGGCTGGAGAATATTTTTCGATGGAGCAGCAAACGTTAAAGGCGTTGGCATAGGAGCATTCCTAGTATCAGAAATAGGCCAACATTATCCGGTGTCCGCCAAACTCAGGTTCCCGTGCACCAACAACATGGACGAGTATAAAGCCTGCATCTTAGGTCTCAAGCTGGCCATTGATATGAACGTTCAGGAGTTACTAGTGATCGGGGATTCAGACTTGCTCATACATCAGGTTCGAGAAGAATGGGCAACCAAGAATTCTAAAATACTCCCATACTTGTATCATGTACAGGAGTTAAGGAAGAGGTTTACAAAGACAGAATTCCGGCATGTCCCCAGAGTTCAGAATGAGTTCGCTGATGCATTGGCCATTCTGCCATCCATGATTCAATATCCAGATAAGAACTTCATTGATCCTATCCTGATAAAAATCCAGGATCAACCTGCTTACTGTGCTCACGTCGAGGAAGAAGCGGACGAAAAACCATAATTCCATGACATTAAGAAATATCTATCAACGGGAGTATCCAGAACTTGCAAACACTATGCAAAAGTGCACACTGCGGAGGTTATCTAATCACTTCTTTCATAGCAGAGGAATCTTGTACAGGAGGACTCCTGATTTGGGATTACTAAGGTGTGTCAAAGCAAAAGAAGCATCCAGGTTGTTAGAGGAGGTTCATGCAGGGACCTGTGGCCCGCACATGAATGGTTTCATCATAGCCAAGAAAATACTCTGAGCTGGTTATTTCTGGATGACTATGGAGACAGACTGCATCCAGTATGTTCAGAAATGCCATCGTTGCCAGATCCATGCGGGCATGATAAAGGTACTCCCTAACGAGCTCAATGCAACAAGCTCACCATAGCTGTTCGCCGCTTGGAGAATGTATGTCATCGGACCTATCGAGCCTGCCGCATCAAACGGGCACATGTTCATTCTAGTGGCAATTGATTACTTCACCAAATGGGTTGAAGCAGCATCATATAAGGCGGTAACCAAGAAGGTTGTGGCAGACTTTATTCGCGACCGTATCATTTGCCGGTTCGGTGTCCCAGAGTCAATCATCACTGACAATGGTTCCAACCTCAACAGTGATATGATAAAAGTAATGTGTGAGAAATTTAAAATTAAGCACAAGTATTCTACAGCCTACAGACCCCAGATGAATGGAGCTATAAAAGCAACCAATAAGAACATTAAGAAGATACTGAGAAAAATGATAAAAAAACACAAGCAGTGGCATGAGAAGCTATCATTTGCTCTATTGGGACACCGTACCACAGTCCGCACATCAACTGGGGAAACTCCTTATATGCTGGTTTACGGTACCGAGGTAGTCATCCCAGCCAAAGTAGAGATTCCCTCCCTTAGAATTATGCGGGAAGCAAAACTTGAAGATGTACAATGGGTAAAGAGTCACTACGAGCAGCTAGCCGTTATAGATGGGAAAAGGCTGAATGCAGTTTGCCATGGTCAGTTTTATCAGAACAGAATGACCAGAGCATTCAAATAGAGAGTCAAGCCAAGACAATTCGCGCCACCGCACCAAGACGAAGCCAAAGGAAAGTTTTCTCCTAACTGGCAAGGTCCGTACATAATTCACCGGGTTCTAACCAGGGGAACCCTCATACTCGCAGAAATGGATGGAGAAGTCTGGCCAAAGCCGATCAATTCAGATGCAGTGAAGCAATACTATGTGTAACCATTATGATTCCTTTATGATGTAATTTGAACTACGCCTGACCTGATTCCCGTTTAAGAGGGGATACGTAGGCAGCCTTATGGGTTTCGGTCACAATTCAATAAAAGTTTCATTCCCCCGATACTGGAAACTAGGGGAGAATTTTGAGGAGGACCCTCAAAATTCCGAAGTTGATCTTCGCCAATCATTACGCGCAACTGTCAGAAGCACCAGCCCAGTAAATGGGGTAGAATTTTGACGAGGACCCTCAAAATTCCGGAGCAAAAGAGGTTGCAATATCTTGAACCGTGTCGCAGTCATCGGTTCATCTAAAACCATTTTACATATTATGTATTTACATCATATTGTTATTATTTTGCTAAGTCATACATGGCTACTATCAAATTTGCTTTGTTTAGCGACGCTACCCCAATGAAAGCAAGAGCCGAGTAGGACAAGAGAGGCCCACGGGAAGACGAACTAACCTTCCCCTTTACAAAACTTACGATTTTTCTTTGGATGCAGGCACCCCAGACATAAAGTCATTAGATATGATTACAAACTCATATTTTTCAAGAATACGACTCTCAAAATCATCGCCCACTTACAAGTGCTATCCACGCACGACATTCTCAACAACCACAATGAAGATCAACTACCGACCACCATCCATCAGCTAAGAAATTTCGTTACTCCTCACCTTTATTTCTGGCATTGCATAAGGCTAATTTTCTGCCTTCCGAGGTTAAGCACTACCTCCATCGTACATTTCTTGCATTGCATAAGGCTACTTTTCTGCCTTTCGAGGTTAAGCACTACCTCCATCCTTTATTTCTTGCATTGCATAAGGCTACCTTTCTGCCTTCCGAGTTTAAGAACTACCTCCATCCTGCATTTCTTGCATTGCATAAGGCTACCTTTCTGCCTTCCGAGACTAAGCTCTGTCTCCATCTGCATTCTTGTATTGCATAAGGCTACCTTTCTGCCTTCCGAGGTTAAGCTCTACCTCCATCCTGTATTTCTTGCATTGCATAAGGCTACTTTTCTGCCTTCCGAGACTAAGCACTGTCTCCATCTGCATTTTTCTCTACATTGCATAAAGCTACCTTTCTGCCTTCCAAGACTAAGCACTGTCTCCATCCTGCATTTTTTGCATTGCATAAGGCTACCTTTCTGCCTTCTGAGACTATGCTCTGTCTCCATCTGTATTCTTGCATTGCATAAGGCTACCTTTCTGCCTTCTGAGGTTAAACTCTACCTCCATCTGCATTTTTCTCTGCATTGCATAAGGCTACCTTTCTGCCTTCCGAGACTAAGCACTGTCTCCATCCTGCATTTCTTTGCATTGCATAAGGCTACCATTTGCCTTTCGAGACTAAGCACTGTCTCCATCCTGCATTTCTCTGCATTGCATAAGGCTACCATTCTGCCTTCCGAGACTAAGCATTGTCTCCATTTGCATTTTTCTCTGCATTGCATAAGGCTACCATTCTGCCTTCCAAGGTTAAGCTCTACCTCTATCCTGTATTTCTCTACATTGCATAAGGCTACTGCCTTCCGAGGTTAAGTTCTACCTTCATCTGCATGGCTAAAAGATCGCCAACTTTATTTAAATCTCTATATCGGGTGAAATATCGCCAAATCTATTTAGATGCCTACATCGGCTGAAATATCACCGATTTTACTTAAATCTTTTCATCGGCTGAAATATCACCAACCTTATTTAAATTTCTGTCGGCTGAAATATCGTCATTTACATTTTCTAGATCGACTGAAACATCGCCATCTTTGTTTAAATTTTTGTCGGCTAAAATATTGCCATTTACATTTTATACATTAGCTGAAACATTGCCAGCTTTATTTAAATTTTTATCGGCTAAAATATCGCCATTTGGACTTATCCTTCACATCGGTTGAAATACCGCCAAATCTTGCATTTCATGGGCTGAAATACTGCAAAACCGTCTAAGGGCGTCATTGTTCGGAGGCACCATCTTTATAGCCCGAGAACGCCATGCCATGGCCCTCGGACCCTGCTTTATATTCTGCACATTATTATTCAAAGGCATCATGGTTCAGAGTCACCATTATCATAGCTCGAGAACGTCATTTCATAGCCTGCGAATCCTTTATGATGCGCTTCATGGCCCAGGATGTCATGGTTTGAGGATGTCATCTTAACTGTCCAAAGACAACATTCATAGTCCAATGGGAACTTGCATCACGTTTAAAATTCCGCACGATATGCTTGTATTACTCAATTGCAGGTACATCAGCTGGAAACGGCCATTACAGCAGGAGCGATCTCGCCCTGGTTCTTGCAACCCATCATTCCCTGACCACCCTTCCCAACCTAAATATTGTGCCCGTCTCTTCGAAAACCTCCGTCGATGTATCCTGAACTACATATGGCCTGATTCCTGTAAAACCAGGGATATGTAGGCAGCTCAGAAATCAGAGCTCGGTCAAAACCTTTTGCAAGCCATCTCTCTCGGTCAAAATTGGTCATCATATCTTTACCCGACAACTCTTTCATCCTTCCCGGGTAAAGAAGGGCAGCTGTTGATACCCAATTTTTCCCTATGTATTTTATATACTCAAATATTCTCAAAATAGTATGTGTATGCATACTTAAGCATGCCCAAGAGTTTTGGTATTTTTCCCTAATTTTCTAAGATTCATAAACTCGATTTATTGTCTATTTTAGCAGTACAAAATACCGTAATTATTCTTAAAATTACCATTTTTGTGAATAATTTATTTCCATCCTCATATTTAAACCAAAATATAATAAAGGTGATTTTTGCATATTTTTTACAAATTTATTTAATATTTTAAACTAAAATTGCATAAAACTGCAATCATAGCCTATATTATGATTAATGGTATTTTATAATTATAAAATTATTCTCAATATTTTTAGATTAATTTTTATATATTATTAATTAGTTGAGTTCTTTTAATTCGTTTTTAAAATCATTTTAACTATTTTTATATAAATTAGAGGGGAGAAATTGGTTATTTAATACATGGCCATTTCCAATTGCAATTGTAGCCTCAATTTAACCCCCAATTCCACCCCTAATCAAATGACCCAATTTCAAATTCCAATCCAAAGCCACAACCCATTTTCAAACCCGCCCGGTTCCTCTTTTAATCACGGCCATTGATCATTTGATCAACAGCCATGATCCGTACTTTCCTTTTTAATTTCCATACCCCCCTAACCGTAATCTATTCTATCAAATACGCCACCTTTGAACTATCATCTCTCAAACTCTCTCTAGCCCTCTCCGGAACCCTAGCGTTCCCCTACCTTGTTCTATTATGATTTCACCGGCGTCCATGGCTTCTCAGGCCATGGACAGCCCATACCCACCTCCTATGGCTTCTGCATACCTGTTGTTCGAAGGGTGGAGGCCAGATCTCGAGGGTTTTCACTCAGGCCTTCACTGAGTCGAAGATCCGGCCTTGCTCCGGTGGCTTTTGGTCTTTTGAGCCTATTTATGATATTATCCGGCTTAGATCGAGTATTTTCCAAGCCTTTCTCATCTCTAGGGTTCATCTGGAACACTAAATATTGAGGTTCTCTCCGATTATTCTAGATCTATTACATGTTTGCACTATCTCTTAAGTTTCTTAAATGTTTTCTCCGATTTTCTTTCAAAAAAGCACTTCTTTTCGATTAGGGTTTCTGGAAAGTTCTTAAAATGTTTCTGACTCTTCTTCTTCTCCTTTTCTTGGTGAGAATCAACCCCTGCTATGTTCTTATTTGCTCTTTTCTGATTCGCATGCCTTTTCTTATGTTCTTATATTTGCTGTATTATGAAGTTTTTCTGGTATGCTCTCACATGCCTATCTCATGTGTTTCTCTACTGTGTTTTCCTACTGAGTTTTAGTCCTTTGGTTGCCTTTACCGGACTTTGTTTGGATTCTTTTTAGATGTGTTTTATCGACTGTTTCTTTAAGTTTACATTGCCTGAACTCGTTTAATTTTCAAGCTTTCTTGAAACTTGTTTCCTGTACTGGTTCCTATGTTCTTTGCTATTGTGCTTGTATGCTTCTCATGAGACTTTGAAAAGGTCTCTGAGCCTATCTCAATGGTTTGCCTCTTCATCTCTGCGTCAAATTCAAATTTAAAAACCCTAAGATTTGGGTGTTTTCTTTGGCTAATTTGGTTTTATGTTTGGACAAGGTTTCTACTTTAAAACCTTGAACTCTCGGACTTACTTCGAGTTTATGAATTGAATTTGAACCTTTTTCTGCATTTATGATTTTGAAACCCTCTTGCTTGACATGCCTATGTGTTTTATACGAGAACTTCTCTTGTTTTGCCAACTGTTAATTGATTTTGAATCCCTTTAATGTTGCATATTTGATTGTTACTGATTTTTCCTAAATTAAAACATTCCTTTACCTCTTTTCTGACTCGAGTAACTAAGTCATCCTTATCATTCACAAACAGATTTGCATAAAACATTCTCACAGGTTCTTCATACACAGAATTTACAAGAGTGTCAAATAGAGGGGAAAGGTGCTGAAAATAAAAAATTGCAGTCACATTACAATAAAGACTTTGCATAAGATAGAGACTTAAAAAGCGTCTATAATCCATGGATTTTGACTTATAGGACTCAAACCTTGCCTTTTCACTAGGGCCATAGAAGATCATCTTGTCTTCTGGACCAAAATCCAAGCGTTCTACCTTGCCCTTTTTGCATGCAGCCTTTTTGGGGGTTCACTCCATGGGTCTTTTTTCGGACTTTTTTTGGCTAATGGGGTGATTTTCAGATGAGGCACTGCAATCATTGTCAGTATTGAGAAAATCTGAGACAATGGAATATTCTACATCTACAGGTTCTTCTGTATTGAGAGGTTTTTGAAACCTACGGCTTCGTCTGGTCGCAGGGGAGGGGTTTCTTTTGGCCATAGAGGAATTGGTAGAGAATGAGAAGTATATTTGGAAGTGGAAGTTTTTTTTAACAAGAGATTTGGGATAAGTGAAAGGGCGTCTTGGTTATTGGAAGGGTCAAGTACAGACAGAGGTGATGGTTCTGAATGATTGCAAGTAATAATTACACCTCCACGGTAAAAATTATTAGTACACGGATAAATTTAGGTAATAAAATATACTAAAAGCGAGTAAAATAATTTAACCATTTTAAAAAGATTGGTTTATAAATTTGGTAAAATGCCAATCTTTTTTCGAAGGATGCAAAACCTATCTTCTAAAAGAAGTTTAGTGAAAATATCAGCAAGTTGAGACTCAGTGCTAATAAACTCTAATGTAATATCACCTTTTGTAACATGATCAAGAATAAAATGATGTTTAATCTCTATATGCTTTGCTCTAGAATGATGCACAAAATTTTTAGATAAGCAGATAACATTGGTGTTGTCACAAAAAATAGGAGTGGTAGTAAGACATAAATCATAATCAAGGAGTTGGTGCATAATTCCTAACACTTGTGTACAACTTCCAATAGTCAGGTATGCTGCCTCAGTTGTTGAAAGAGCAACACAATTTTGTTTCTTGTTGTGCCAAGATACTAAGGTATTTTAAATCAATTGACATGTCCCACTGGTACTTTTCCTATCAGTTTTGTCTCCTGCAAAACCAGCATCTAAAAATCCTCTTAAGGAGAAATTGTTAGTGTGATCATACCATAGTCCGAATTCAATAATACCTATTAAATATCTAATAATGCGTTTAACCGCAGTCAAATAGGATTCCTTAGGAACTTACTGAAATCTAGCACATTTACATACATTAAACATGATATATGGTTGTCTAGTAGTTAAATAGAGTAGAGATCAAACCATTCCTCTATACATGGTTTCATCAACCATTTTTCCATTTCTGTCATTGATAACTAGGGATTCTAGTCTATTTTATGCTCCATTTTTCTTAAGTTTTGGTTTTAAAGTGTGTACAAGTATTCCCAAAAGTTAACTTATTGTGCTTGCTTGCAGTGTTTGGTCAAAAAGAGACAATAAAGTCAAAACCAACTCAAAAAGGAGGGAAACCTGCACAAGTCAAAGCTGAGTCAACTGAGCGCTACAGTGGAAAATCAACCGCGGACGCGGAGGATCCACCGCTGAGGCAGTCTTGATCTCACAGTCCACGGTTGCAAAGTTCAGAGAGTGTGTTTTTGGGGCTTGCCAATCACCGTTGTTCGTGATGCTTTTGTGCGGCAGCGGTGTCTTGATCACTGCCAACTCCGGACTACTATTTAAGTAGCAAGAGAAGGTCGCAATAGCTTTTACCCGATTTTGGGTCGGGATCGATATCCACAGAGAGCTAGAATTGAAATCGGGTATCTATCTAGTTTAGGATTGTGTATGTGTTCTTAATTACTCTTTTATTCATTTTTGGGATTTTCTTTATAATTCTACTTTTATCAAACTACAAATTTTAAATTAAGCTAAGAGCTAAACTGCTATGAGTTGTTTAAATAGGATTAAAAGGCATGGGGGTAGTGATTTCCGCCTAGGTGGAAATTGATGGGTGCGTTAGTCTAAGGATTGTTTGGCATAATTGGGGAGTATGATATAACCGTTGCACTAATTTACCCACTCTACACCTCTTAGTGTTTCAAGTGATTTTGCCCAATTAACTTTCTCAAGACCAATTGGGTATGCAAATTTGCACAAACAACTTAGTGTTCAATTCGGGTATTACTCTCTCGAGGTTTAATCCTTTAATTGGGGCTATCAATCTCTTAAGTACGCCCCAATTCATTGTTGGACAAATTTCGGAGACTTAGGCTCTCTTTCACAAGAAGAGCTCAAGTCAACTCAACACAAACTAGTGTTTGCAACCACTAATTCAGAAATTAAACATGAAATTGGCCCAAATAACAAACACCCATAGTCAAATTAGCCCTAAATTACAAGACCCGTCAATTACCCACACTAGGGTTGAGCCACAACCCTAGATATGGGGTCTAGCTAATCATATTCAATGAATAAAAGCAAGAAATAGATGAAAATAAACACATATTAATTAATTGTTAAGTTAAATACAAAGTTTCAATGATGAAAAGTAAGTAAAAATGCCTAAAATGGCTAAGAAAAGTCGACCCATGAGCGCAACTGATGTATTACAAATTTTGATACCCTAAAAATGGAAAAAAATCTATTTATACTAAGCTAAAAAGTTTGGACAAAATTGCCCCTATGGGGTTAGTACGGACTGCACAAAATGGACCGTGGTCCGCACTGGGCTCCTGACTTCAAAAGTCTCACTCTCTGAACTTGGGCTCCGCGGACCGCATAGAATGGACTGCAGCCGCGGAGGCTTCTAGTACGGTCCGCACAGAATAGACTGCGGACCGCACAGAATGGTAGTGCGGCCGCATTGCCTTCAGTGCGGACCGCACAAAACCTAGTTCGACCATATTGCCTTCAATGCGGACCGCACAAAACCTAGTGAGGCCGCACTGCCTTGATGCCTAAAATACAAGCTCTCTGAATCACCCAGTGCGGACCGCACAAAGTGTAGTGCGGCAGCACTGGGCCTGTTTTGCCTGAGCTTGCCTTGCCTTTGTCACTTGTGCAAGTTTCACTCTTTTTGAGCCGATCTTTGACATTTTATCATTTTGTTGATCAAACCTGCAATCAAGCACAACTTGTGAGCCTTTTGGGACTATTTTGTATGAATATTTGATCAAAGCATAAGCAAGAAGGGGTATAAAATGCGTCAAAATCCCTAGTTTTCAACTCCCCCAAACTTAAGCTTTTGCTTGTCCTCAAGCAAACAAAATAAGACCCAACCCTTAAGAGAATGTCCAAGAAAAATTTCAGTTGTCCTAAAGTGACCTCAACTAGACTCAATTGGGACTAACAATTGCCCTCAATACACATGAAGCATTAACACATTTACTCTTTTAAAACACCATGGATCAAGTGCGACACAAGAGCATCAAGAATTGACTCAACACATCAAAGAACTCTTTTCTATTATTTTGGTCATTGTGGAACCCAAACTCACACATCCTCAACTCTCCCTAAGCAATACTCACCTTTAAGATAGTGGCACTTAGAATGAGGATAATAGGAATTCACTCATCTCTCTCAAGAAAAAGCCACAAGTCCGACTCTAGGTACCATATGCTTTCCCCTTATGTGAGTATCCACTAATGTAAGCTTCATTCAACTCAAGATCATATAGGGTTGTGGAGACATTGTGAAGGCTTTTGGTTCAGGGTAGGGAATATTTTGGTCTAAGTAGGTTCCATCTTCCCTTAAGCACTTCTTTTGATTTATTTGGCATCCATTCACTTGACTCTTTGAGTCATTTCATTTCTTTCTAAGGGGTTAGAGAGACAAATTGTCACTCTTTCTTATGCATTTCAAACCTTTTCTCCTTTTTCAACTTTCCACACCTTTCATTCTTTGCTTTTCTTTGAATCCCTTTTTTATTCTTTTTCACTTTTGAACTTTCTTTTTGTCTTTTTGTTTTTTTCCATTGCCTTTTCTTTTCTTCATTTTTGTACCTTTTGCCACTTTGTTACAATCCTCGTATCCCCCTCAAACTTATACTTTTGCCATATGCTAAAGGAAATATCGGGTGCCAAGAGAGGGTATCTCTTAAAATGGGTATAGGCTTGTATCATGGTTCTTGAAAGAAAAATGTCTAAGGCTCAAAAGGGTTAACTAGGTATCTTATCATTGGTAGGCTATGGAATTTTTCAAACTATCATTTGGATCAAGGAGAGCCTATAATCATGTCTCAAGTCAAAATTCACTTACGATTTCGCCTCAACAAACATTA
The DNA here is from genome assembly GCA_026770625.1 of Nicotiana glauca. Lineage (NCBI taxonomy): Eukaryota > Viridiplantae > Streptophyta > Magnoliopsida > Solanales > Solanaceae > Nicotiana > Nicotiana glauca. The sequence goes on along the minus strand of MU683131.1, from coordinate 112,585 downwards.
AGGGCAAGTTCTAGACCAATGGCTCGGGACATGGACTTGTAATATGATTGCTCACCACACAAGCTATGAGATTGCTAAAGACAAAAAGTCAGGGGCCCACAACGACCTTAGATAAGATTTAAGCTCTCAATGGTCCCGAAAAACCACTTGATGATTATCAGCCAACACAAGAGTCAAGGTCACAACTTTCACCACCCTCAACACAACAAATTGTCTTTGACCATAAGATCAAATGCAAATGTGCTAGGCCCAAGTGAAGCTTTTCTTGAGGCACCCTTAACTACTAACTACTCAAAACAAAAAAAAGGGACTCAAAACCTTAAGAAGGTTTTCGCGCCTTCTATCATTCGGTTCACATAATACTCCACCTTTGGAAAGAACTGTGGCATTAAGAAAACCAAAGGCTTATTGCAAATTTCAAAATAAGAAGCTACGAATCACAACTAAGAAGCTAAAAACGAAAAATTTGGGGAGTGTAAAATGAATATATACAAGAGGGGATTTGTTGAATATACAATAAATATGATGAATATCTACAATGTAACATAACTTTATATACAGACCCAAAGTAAGATAAAAGTGCGAGAAATGATAAAAATATATACAAACCAAAGATAAAAAATAAGGAAAGCATAAAGAGTATCAAAAATATAAACAGTCATCCAAAATATAGGGCCTACCCCTCAAATAAAAGTTGGCATTGTCCCCAATGCCAACTAATCTAAATAAAGCACCAAAAAGATAACGAAGAAGGATATAGAAGACTCTCTATGGCCTTTCTGTCTGCATAGGCTCATTTGTGGTCCCTGGGTCCTCTTTGTGCTCGAGGACCTCAGACTGGTCCCCTTTGGCATGCTGCTCTGCTACTGGGACCTAGGGCTGGACTTGGACAGGCTCTGTAGGCAGTGCATCCTGTGGCTGACTGGAAGAGTCTCCTGTGGGTCAGCCAGCTGGATGACTGCATCATCTGCTCTAGGAATCATCTTCCTCCTCTTGGAAGGCCTCTGAGATTGCTCCGGCTGTGGATGAACTAATCATGGTGGGTCCTGGAGCAATAAGTCTAAAGGAAGGTGATCTGCCTTCATTCTGTCAACATCCGCTCTCAGCTCCTTCACGGGCCTCCTCGGAGGCCCGTGTCTTCCTTAGCTTCTTGTGTTCCCGATCAAGCTCCTTGAGCGCCTTGCTATGTGAATCAACTGCCTTGGAGAGCACTGCCTGGGTGTCGAGGATCTTATTCTGGTTGTCAAGTATCTCCTAGAGTGCATCCTCTATCAACTATGGAACATGTGGGGCCAGAGGTGCCGACTGAGCCTCAACAGTGGTGGTCAAAATGGACAACTTGGATGAGGCAGTCTGTATCCAGTTGTTTATGCTAAGAAGTGCCTGGCTCAATCGGGAAGATGGGATCTCCGGGCCTGCTGATGTGGATGGACCAGCAGGAGTGGCTGTGGATGTGGATGGACCGGGATGGATATATGTGGAAGTAGAGGTAGGATCAGCAGGATCCACTATCAAAACTGGCTCTTCAGACTTGCCAATTGTAGTCATAGTTGTACCCTTGAAGTTCTTGCTCTTGGGGTTATCATTCCCCCTGTATGTTGTACCAAGAGAAAGGGGCCTTCACTTTGATGTTGACATCGAAGGGCCTATTTTCCACCTTCAAGTCCCAAAAGTACATAGTGAGGGTACTGGGGAACGGATAGTTTCTGTCATGTTCGGCACCCACAATGGAGATAATTCTCGACATCACATTCCCCAATCGAAGCTACCAAAACAGCCCGGGAAAGGGGAAGGGTGTTGTCATGTGTCGTGGGGTCCAACCTGCTACATACAAAAGTCTCCCATCCCCGTGCTTCAAAGTTTAAATTCCGTCTCAAGATCTTGACTCCAGCAGTCAACTAGTCGAGAATGGTACTTGGGATTGCCATGTACTGTGCTAGCTAGGGACGAACCTCCTCACCCATTTCCAACTTTGCAATGTACAGGGTCTCATCCTCCTCATTGAGATCAAGTTATTCGTTGAGGTACTTCCCTTCAAATAGCATTGTCAGATTCCGAACTTTGGTCACTTTGGAGCCCTTTTTGATGTGGGCTACATTGCAGTAAAACTCTTTGACCATATGCTCGTTCGCATCCACACACTCTTCTAGGAAGTGCTCCTAGCCCACTCTAGTCCTAAATTGCCTCTGCACGTTGGGGTTGTGGGGTAGTAGGTCTCTATTAATGAATCCTCTCCGGAATCAACTTTCTCACCGGCCACCACTCCCAAAATTTGTGGTACGCCACCTCACTAACAAATCTATAACGCCAAACCTCTGGCTTCCTCGTTCTATAAACACCCCCAACCCTTGGTTCTCCTCCTTCTGCCACTTCCTTATCTCCATCTACTTCCTCCTCATCTCCTCTTCCACCCTCTCCGAATAAAGAAGTTGTGGGAGAGGTGGAGTATTCCCCACTACCTGTTGCTGAGCCCTCAGACGACTTAGAAATCACATGTGTTGGTGCTTAGGCAGTGGGTGATGGTGGAGGAGTGGTGTCTGTCAGTCTGAATCTATCCGGCCAGTCTTCAACATATTCTGGCACGGAGTTTGAAGAAATTTCCCTTGATGGCTCATACTCACTCCCCGAGGAATGTGAAGCAGCTCTGTCAGCAGCTTTGATCAGCTTTCTTATCTTTTTAATGTTTTCCCGAACTTGGGGAGTGAGTCTGATCATTTTCTTCTCCCCCCCAAGAGGATTCACCTCTGCCCGGTTGTTTTGAGCCTTTTTCTCATTATTTAACCATTGTCTGCAACACAATTGAAATTACTTTGCTAGTATCAGTTACATCAGTAGAAAAGCAGTTAAGATCAATGTTGCAGAACACAACAAGAATTGTTGCAGAATCACCTAGTGCGAACCGCACCAAATCAACTGCGTCCGCACTGAGGTCACTGCAGACCGCACAAAATCAACCGCGATCCGTGTAGATGTGGGGTTCAGACTACCCACTCTCTGCATCTAGGCAGTGCAGATAACACAAAATCAACTGCGACCACACTGGTCTAGTGCGGTCCGCACAAAATATAGTGCAGCCGCACTGCCTGAGGTTCAACAATTAGAAGATTATCAGTGCGGTCTGTACAAAAGGTAGTGTGGACTGCATTGGGACACTACGAACTGCACAAAAACGATCGCGGTCCGCACTGAGTGCCCAGTTGTGACACTAAATTAGGGTTCCATGTATTTTTATTTTGGGTCCAATTTTTCCACTTAAGTAGTGTCCCTACATGATTACCCATTGATTTTAACTATCTATGTCTATTTTAACCTAGAAATTAACAATCCTAACCTACTTAATTGAAGAAAAGTACAGAAAGTATAGAAAAAGGGAAGAAAGAAAACACAAATTAAAAGAAATTAGCAAAAATTAAACAATTAAGAGAAAGATAATGGTACTAGATGTGAGAGTTAATCGAAAATAACAAGACCAAGCAGTTGAGTGCAAGAAAAAGAGGTGGTGAACAGTAGATTTAGGGTTCTGAGAGTGAAGGGTGTTAAAAGGGTAAAAGGAGGGCCTCAGGCCCTATTTATAGAAAATGACTTGGGGGCCCAGTCTCACCAACCAGTGCGGACAACACAAAATGGACCGCGATCCGCGCCGCACAGCCTTGCTCCAGTTCAACTTAGCATCCCATTGCGGTCCGCACAAAATGGACCGCGGCCGTAGTGGTCCACCGCGGACCGCACAAAATGGAGTGCGGCCGCGGTTGCAAACTTTAGAGAGTTATCACATAACTTTTTACCAGTGCGGTCCGCACAAAATGGTAGTACGGCCGCACTGGCAACTTCGTAGACCTGTGTATTTTTTCAATTATGTCCTGCACTGCATCAACTCAATCCTGTAACATCTCACAACCAGTTAGCCCAAAAATCAATCCTATACTACAATTAAAGTCAATTAAAAACAAGAAGAAAAACACATGGGTTGCCTCCCAAGAAGCGCCTGATTTAACGTCGCGGCACGACGCATGTTACCATCCAATCATTTGAAATGCACAAGAGCCACCACATTGCTATCATTAACCTTTCCCCGATAATGCTTGACCTGGTGCCCATTCACTCTAAAAATTTCTCCATTTTTGTTCTTTAAATCAAAAGCATCAAACGGGGTCACACAAACTACTTCAAATGATCCACTCCACTTTGACTTCAGCTTTCCCGGAAACAACCGTAGCCGAGAGTTGAATAAGAGCACCAAATCACCCACTCTAAACTCCTTTCCATGAGCATATTTTTCATGAAGGTACTTTATCTTTTCCTTGTACGAGGACAAACTGGAGTAGGCATGGAACCGAAATTCATCAAGTTCATTTGGTTTCTCAACCCGAAGATTTGCAGCTACATCCCACTCAAGATTCAATTTCTTCAAGGCCCACATGGCCTTATGCTCTAACTCCACTAGTAAATGACATGCTTTCCCATACACCAATCAGTACAGTGACATACCAATTGGGGTCTTGTAAGCGGTCCGGTAAGCCCATAGAGCATCATCTAACTTTTTAGACCAATCGGTCCTATTGACATTAACAGTTTTGGACAAAATGCTCTTGATCTCCCTGTTGGAAACTTCAACCTGGCCACTTGCTTGAGGATGATAAGGTGTAGACACTTTATGTGTGACACCATACTTGGAATGCAAGGCATCAAAAGCTCTATTACAAAAGTGCGATCCTCCATCACTAATAATTGCCCGAGACATGCCAAACCTTGTGAAAATGCTCTTCTTTAGAAATGCCACCACACTCCTAGCTTCATTGTTGGGCAAGGCCACGGCCTCAACCCATTTTGAGACATAATCAACCGCTACAAGAATGTAAGTGTTTCCACATGAGCTTACAAAAGGGCCCATGAAATCGATACCCCATACATCAAAGATATCAACTTCGAGAATGGTGTTTATAGGCATCTCATATTTCTTGGAAATTCTGCCCGCTCATTGACATTGATCACAACTTTTTACTAGATCACTTGCATCTTTGAACAAGTTTGGCCAATAAAAACCACAACTTAGAACTTTTGAAGCCGTCCTTGCCCCTCCATGATGGACACTATAGGGGGAGGAATGACTAGCCTCTAGGATGCTAAATTGCTCCTCCTCAGGTACACACCTCCGGATCACTCTGTTAGTGAAAATCTTGAACAAGTATGGCTCGTCCCAATAGAAATCCAGACTATCCCGTTTGAGCTTCTTCCTTTGGTTAGAAGAGAGCTCACACGGGATGATGCTAGTCACAAGGTAGTTAGCCACATCTGCGAACCACGACATATCACTTATTGACACGGAATGTAGTCGCTCATCGGGGAACGCATCATTGATCTCTAGGCCATCACACAGCCTTCCTTCCTCCTCCAAGCGGGACAAATAATCCGCCACTTGGTTTTCGCTACCTTTCCGGTCTACAATTTCTAGATCAAACTCTTGAAGTAGTAACATCCATCACATCAATCTTGCCTTGGAGTCTTTCTTTGTCATCAAGTACCTAAGAGCGGCATGATTGGTGTGCACTAAGACCTTGGCCCCCATAAGATACGGCGGAAGCTTTTCCATTGCATACACTATAGCCAACAACTCTTTCTCGGTAACCGTATAGTTCCTTTGAGCCTCATTCATGGTCTTGCTTGTGTAGTACACCGGATGAAACATTTTGTTAACCTTTTGACCCAAAACATCCCCCACCGCAATGTCACTCACATTGCACATGAGTTCGAAAGGCAAGCTCCAATTTGGTGCGATAATGATAGGGGTAGTGGTCAACTTAAGCTTGAGAAGCTCAAATGCTTGCATACATCCCTCATCAAACACAAACTTGGCATAGTTTTCTAGTAGCTTGCACAAGGGGTTTACCACCTTCGAAAAATCTTTTATAAACCTCCGGTAAAACCCTGCGTGCCCAAGAAAACTCCTCACCCCCTTGACATAAGTGGGGGGAGGAAGCCTTGAAATCACCTCTATCTTGGATTTATCAACTTCAATCCCATGCTTTGAAATTTTATGACCCAACACTTTGCCCTCCTCAACCATGAAGTGGCATTTTTCCCAATTGAGTACGAGCTTTGTGTCTTTACAACGGGCCAAAAATCTATCCAGATTTCCCACACACTCTTCAAATGAATCACCAACCGCACTAAAAGCATCCATAAAGACCTCCAAAATATCTTCCACCATATCAGTGAAAATAGCCATCATGTATCATTGGAAAGTTGCCGGGACATCGCACAACCCGAACGACATCCGAGAGAAAGCAAAAGTGCCATATAAACAAGTAAATGTGGTCTTCTCTTGGTCCTCCAGAGTGATTAAGATTTGATTATATCCCGAATATCCATCCAAAAAGCAATCAAAGGCACACCCCGCAAGGCGGTCAAGTTTTTGGTCAAGGAATAGCAACGGGAAGTGATCCTTGCGGTCACCTTGTTCAGCTTCCGGTAGTCCATGCAAACCCTCCATCCGGTAACTGTTCGAGTGGGAATAAGTTCATTGTTGTCATTTATCACCGCAGTTATACCACCCTTCTTCGGCATACATTGCATTGGAGAAGTCCATGAGCTATCGGAAATAGGGTACACAACCCCGGCATCTAACCACTTTATCACTTCTTTCTTCACCACTTCTTGCATTGCTTCGTTCAACCTCCTTTGATGTTTCAAGGAAGGTTTGGCATCATCCTCCAAAATGATCTTGTGCATACAAAATGCGGGGCTTATTCACTGAATGTCGGCTAAAGTCCAACTAATTGATTTCTTCCTCTTTTTGAGCAACGCCAAAGTGGAGTCTACTTGCATGTTAGTAAGACACGAGGAAAGAATAACTGGTAAAGTAGAACTAGGACCTAAGAATTCATACCTCAGGTAATGAGGCAATGGCTTCAACTCCAACACTGGAGGTTCCTCAATTGAATGCTTTGTTGGAGGCGTCTTTCTATTTTCAAGATCCAAAGAAAGTTTTCTAGGCTCATAAGAATAAGAGGCTATTCCATGTAAAGCATTCACGCACTCCACTCGGCCCGCATCATCATTGACATCCAAATTTAACAACACGGCCTCCAACGGGTCCTCCACATTAATCATAGCACTTGTATCATAAATTATCACAGCCGTGACTAAATCCACAAAATGAGCATACTTTGGTATAATTCGGCTGCTTCATTGACTTGCACACATGGAAAACTACCTTTTCATCACCCATCCTGAAAGTGAGTTCCCCTGTTTCCACATCAATAAGAGCCTTCCTCGTAGTAAGGAAAGGTCTCCCCAATATGATCAAAACTTCATAGTCCAACTCGCAATCCAATATCACAATATCCGGTGGCTAGATAAATTTGTACACTTGGACAAGCACATCATCAACAATACCCAAAGGTCTTTTCATTGATCTATCCGCCATTTGCAATCTCATGGACGTTGGCCGTGATGGTCTAATGCCCAAAGTCTTAAAAACTGAGAGGGCATCAAGTTGATACTTGCCCCAAGATCACATAAAGCTTTGGAAAAATCCGCACTCCCAATGGTGCAAGGAATGGTGAAAGCACTGGGATCCTCAAGCTTCGATGCCATTGAATGCACTATAGCACTAACTTGGTGAGTCATCTTTATAGTTTCACAATCCATAGAACGCTTCTTTGTGACCAAGTCTTTTACGAACTTTGCATAGCTCGACATTTGTTCAAGTGCCTCCACCAAAGGAACATTAATGGACAAGCTCTTCATCATATCAATGAACTTTTTGAATTGATTATCATTTCTATGCTTTGCAAGCCTTTGAGGATAAGGTGGATGTGGCCTTGGAAAAGGAGCCTTAGCTTTTGGCACTATCGGCTCCGGCATGTCAATCACGTGTTCCCTAGACGGGTTCACGGCATCTTGAGTTTCCACCTCTGCCTCATTAATGTCAATCCTCACTTCATTGTTTACATTGTTATCAACCACATATTCAACTACCAAAGGAACTTCATCTTCTTGCAACTCAACATCATCATCCACAACTTGCTTTTGTTTTGTGGCATTCACATCACCGCCTCTCCCACTTCTTGTCATAACCGCCATAACATAATTGTTCCCACCCTTTGGGTTCACTACTGTATCACTTGGTAGAGCACCATTTGGATGAGTATTCAATGACTGAGAGATTTGGCCTAATTGTACCTCCAAGTTTCTGATATAGGTATTGTGGGAAGCCAAAATGTGCATCCGAATCTGCATTCTTCTTCATCATTTGTTCAAGCATTATTTCAATTCTACCCATATCATTGTTGGAAGAACTAGGACCTTGAGAAGGAAATGGGGGTGGATTGTTCGGTTGTTGGTACATTGGGGGCCTTTGAAAGCCTTTACCCCGGTTTACTTGGTTTGCATTATTCCATCCACCTTGATTATTGTTGCCATCCCAATTGTTGTTATTAACATTCCAATTCCCTTGGTTGCCTTGATTGTTGTTCCGATTGCTGCAGTCATTATTTTGGTTGTTGTTCCCCCAGTTACCACAATTTTGTTATTGATTTCCCCAATTTTCTTGAGGTCTCCACTATTGTTGATTCGAAGAGTTGCCCCGTTGGCCTTGAAAATTGTTCACATATTGTACCTCTTCATTTTGCTCATCATAGCTATCATTTTGAAACCCATCACAATCATCATCAAATTGCTTAGAATTCCCTTGGTTTGGTTGCCTTCTTTGCCTTCTCTTGTTGACAAGCATATTAATACCCGCCACGGCATTCACTTGGCGAGGATTTTGGATTTGTTGCAACTGTGCCTTAGCCAATTGGTTCATAGTAGTTGTCAACCTCGGTATAGCTTGCCCATGGTCATGTAATTCCTTATGCAAATGAATAACCATATGGTCACCTTGAGGAACATTGGCTCTACTTTGCCATGCAGAGGACGTATCCGCCATCTCATCAAGAACGGCACAAGCTTCATCATACGTTAATTTCATAAAATTGCCCCCAGCAAGTTGAGTCACTATGCATTGATTTGTAGTATTGATGCCCCGATAGAAAGTTTGTTGCAACATATTCTCCGTCATGTCATTATTGGGGCATTCCTTTACCATCGTTCTATACCACTCCCAAATCTCATGTAAAGGTTCCGTGGGCTCTTGCTTGAAGGTCAATATCTCATCTCGAAGTGCTGTTATGTGCCCGGGTGAGAAAATTTTTGCAATAAACTTATCCTCCAATTTATCCCAAGTTGCGATGGAATGGTTGGGAAGTCTCTTGAGCCAATCCAATGCTTTCCCTCGAAGTGAGAATGGGAAAAGTCTCAATATAAGAGCATCCTCGGACACAGTCGTCTGCTTGCTCCCCCAATATGTATCCATGAACCCCTTGAGATGTTTGTAGGCATTTTGATCCGCAGTGCCCGTAAAATACCCATGCTACTCAAGTAAGGTCAACATCACATTAGCTATCTGGAAATTTCCCGCCCGAATTTTGGGTGGGACAATAGCACTTGCATAGCTTTGGTTCGGTAGCACCTGAGGGACCGCTCTTGGAGGTGGAGAAGGAGGGTCTGGGACATTTTCATTAGCAATAGACTGGAGGCCTCTTCGTGGTATAGGAGGTATAAAAGGCACCTCATCCTCTCCAATATCATCAACCTCCTCTCCCGCAAGCACGTTTCCAAGAGGGTCATTAGAATTTAAAGCCATTTGGTACTTGAAGTATTCACACACACAAATTAGTAACAAAGAAGAAAAGAAGAAAAATACACAAAACTAACTAAAAGATAGCCAAAAACGTTAGCTCCCCGACAACAACACCAAAAAGTGATCACTGCCAACTCCGCACTACTATTTAAGTAGCAAGAGAGGGTCGGAATAGGTTTTACCCGATTTTGGGCCGGGATCGATATCCACAGAGATCTAGAATTGGAATCGGGTATGTATCTAGTTTAGGATTGCGTATGTGTTCTTAATTGCTCTTCTATTAATTTTTGGGATTTTCTTTATAATTCTACTTTTATCAAACTACAAATTGTAAATTAAGGTAAGAGCTAAAATGCTATGAGTTGTTTAAATAGGTTTAAAAGGCACTAGGGTAGTGACTTCCGCCTAGGTGGTCAATTGACGGGTGCTTGAGTCTAAGGCTTGTTTTACATAATTGAGGAGTATGATATAACCTTTGCACTAATTTACCCACTCTACACCTCTCGGTGATTCAAGTGATTTTGCCCAATTGACTTTCTCAAGACCAATTGGGTATGCAAATTTGCTCAAGCAACTTAGGGTTCAATTCGGGTATTACTCACTCGAGGTTTACCCCATTAATTGGGGCTATCAATCTCTTAAGTACGCCCTAATTGATTGTTGGACCAATTTCAGAGACTTAGGCTCTCTTTCTCAAGAAGAGCTCAAGTCAACTCAACACAAACTAGTATTTGCAATCACTAATTCAGAAATTAAACATGAAATTGGCCCAAATAACAAACACCCATAGTCAAATTGGCCCTAAATTACAAGACCCATCAATTACCCACACTAGGGTTGAGCCACAACCCTAGCTATGGGGTTGTGGCTCAACCCTAGTGTGAGTATTTAATGGGTCTCTTATTTTAGGGCGTAAATGTTTATGGGTGATTGATATTTGGTCTGATTTATGCTTTAAATGTAAACCGGTGATTGCAAACATTGATTTGGGCCTTTTTGACTTAGGCTCTTCTTGAGAAAGAGAGACTAAGTCTAGGAATTTCAGGCTAACAAGGAATTAGAGTGCATTCAAGAGATTGATAGCCCTAATTAAAGGGTTAAACCTAGAGATAGTAATACCTGACTTGAGTCATCTTTTCTTGCATGGTTTAAACACCCAATTGGGCTTGAGAATACCAATTATTGAAAAGCCACTCAAACTACCGAGAGGTATAGAGTGAGTAACTACGTGCATTGGCTATATCATGATCCTAACTATAACAATATTTCCCTAAGTTTTAGATCTCGTTAGATACTTACCTAGGAGTAAGTCACTTCCCTAGGGCCTTTTTACCAATTCGGAAAACCCCACAACAATATCTACTTAGCTAAATTTCCTGCATCATTAGTATTAAATTAGAATAGCCAACAAATAAAGAATGATTGGAAGTGCAAACAATAACATTGCACATTGCTAGATTAGATAGGAACCCAACTCCAAACCTTATCTTAGCTCCCTGTGGATTTGATCCCGGCCTTTCAGGTAAAAGCTACATCGACCGCTCTTGCCACTCTATAGTGATGTAGGGTTGGCCCCGATCACCTTTTGGCACCATTGTCGGGGAGCTAAAATGGTTTTGGCTATCTATCTAACTAGTTTTGCGTCTTGTTTTTCTTTCCTTCTATTTTACTAACTTGTGCGAGTCATTAATTCAGGTACAATATGGCAAAGAATGATCCTCTTGGAAATGTTCTATCGTGGGAGGAGGTCGATGATAATGGTGAAGATGAGGTGCCTCTGGTACGTCAAGGTCAAAGAAGAGGCCGCCAGGCCAATGACAACATTCCTGAACCTCCCCCGGTACCTCCAAAAGCTGTTCCTCGGGTGCTTCCAAACTAGGACTACGCCAGTGCAATTGTCCCACCCCAAAATTACAAATGTGATGTTGACCTTATTGGAACAGCGATGGTATTTCACAGACGCACCCCATTAGAATGCATATAAACATCTTAAAGGCTTTGTGAGAACCTGTGGGGAAAGCAAGTAGACGAATGTGTCAGAGGATGCATTGAGGTTGAGATTGTTCCCTTTCTCACATAGAGGGAAAGCTTTGGATTGGCTCTAAAGGCTTCCTAACCATTCCATCACTACGTGGGATGAGTTGGTGGACAAGTTTATAGCTAAGTTTTTCTCGTTGGGGCATATGGAAACATTGAGAAATGAGATTTTGGCCTTCAAACAGGAACGTAATGAACCACTTCATGAAATATGGGAAAGGTATCGGACAATGGTGAAAGAATGTCCGAACAATCACATGACCGAAGTAATGATCCGGCAGACTTTCTACCGTGGTATTAACACGACAAATCAATGTGTAGTGAACCAACTAGCAGGGGGAAACTTTATGAACACACTTTATGCTGAGGCGTGTGAGATCTTAGATGAGATGGCAGATACTTCCTCTGCTTGGCAAACTCGAGCTAATGTGCCATATGGTGATCCCACAGTCCTTCACCTGCACAAAGAGCTCCACGACCATGGCCAGGCAATAACAGAGTTAACTACAACAATGAACCAGTTGGAAAAAACTCAGTTGCAATAAGTTCAAGCACCGAGACAAGTAAATTCTATGGAAGGTATCAACATATTGGTCAAAAAGAGGAGATAAAGAGGTCAACAAAGCCAAGGTCGTCCGGATCAATATGAGCAAAGTAGTGGTGGTTTCAACCAAGATGAGGGGTATAATGAGAAAAGTGAAGAAGTGCAGTACGTGAACAATTATTAAGGAAAACAGAGCAATGCTCCTAACCAACAACAACAGTGGAGATCCCAAGGAAATTGGGGGAATCAAAACCAACAAGGAAATAGAAACTGGGGGAACAACAATCAAAATTGGGGCAACCAGAACAACCAGGGCAACTGGAGTGGCAACAACAACAATTGGGGAGGAAACAACAACCAAGGGGGTTGGAATAATGGCAATCAAGGGAATCGGGGGCAAGGCTTTCAAAGACCTCCGATGTATCAACAACCAAACAACCCGCCTCCATTTCCATCCTAAGGTTCCATCTTATTAAACAATGAGATGGGAAGGATCGAGATGATGTTTGAACAAATGATGAAAAAGAATGCCGACTCTGATGCCCAGTTGGCATCCCACAATAATTCAATCCAAAACTTGGAGGTGCAACTTGGCCAAATTTCACAATCTTTAAATTCTCACCTAATGGGGCTCTACCTTGTGATACGGTAGTAAACGTGAAGGGTGGGAATCATACCGGGCATGCAATGACGGTGATTACAAGAAACGGTCGAGGTGGTGATGTGAATGCCTCCAAGCAAAAGGAAATTGTGAGTGATGAAGTTGAGGTGCAAGATGATGATATCCCTTTAGTTGATGAAAATGTGAGTTAAGAGAACTTGAATGCGGAAGTGAGGATTAATGTTCATGATAATAAGGTGGAGACTCAAGATGACGTGAACCCACCCGTCCAGGAACACGTAATAGACATACCAAAAATGGTAATGCCAAAGGCTAAGACTCTCTTGCCAAGGACTACTCCACCTTACCCTCAAAGGCTTGCGAAGCTGAAGGATGAGAACCAATTTAAGAAATTTATTGACATGATGAAGAGCTTGTCAATCAAAGTTCCTTTAGTGGAAGCTCTTGAGCAAATGTCGGGTTACGCCAAGTTCATGAAAGACTTGGTAACGAAAAAGAGATCTATGGATTGTGAGACCATCAAATGACTCATCAAGTAAGTGCAATTGTACACCCGATGGCTCCTAAGCTTGAAGATCTCGGTGCTTTCACCATTCCATGTATCATTGGGAGTGCGAATTTTGCAAAAGCATTATGTGATTTGGGAGCAAGTATCAATTTGATGCCTTACTCCATTTTAAAAATTTGGGTATTGGTCAAACGAGGGCTACTTCAATGAGATTGCAAATGTCAGATAGAACAATGAGGCTGCTTGGTATTATTGATGACGTTCTTGTCCGGGTGGACAAATTTGTCTTGCCTGTTGATTTTGTGATTCTCGGTTGCGAGGTTGACTATGAGGTGACTATAACTTTGGGAAGACCTTTCCTTGCAACTGGGAAGGCATTGGTTGATGTGGAAGCAGGGGAGCTCACCATCCGAGTGGATGATGAAAAAATGGTCTTTCATGTGTGCAAATCAATAAGGCAACTGAATAGTACTAAAGTGTGTTCTCTTGTAGATCTTGTCACGAAAGTGATAGTTGATGATACTAGTGCCATGATCAATGTGGAGGATCCTTTAGAAGCAGTGTTGTTGAACCTTGATGTGAATGATGATAAAGGTGGGGTGGAGTGTGTCAATGCTTTGCATGGAATGGGCTCTTACTCTTATGACCCTCGAAAGCTCTCTTTGGATATTGAGAATAGAAAGACTCCACCAACAAAGCCCTAAATTGAGGAACCTCCCATTTTAGAGTTAAAGCCCTTGCCTTTACACCTCAGGTATGAATTCTTGGGCGCTAGTTCAACTTTTTCTGTTATTCTTTCCTCTTGTATTACTAACATGCAGGTAGATGCCACATTGGTAGTGCTCCAAAGATGGAAGAAGGCAATTGGATGGACTCTAGCTGATATTCAGGAGATAAGCCTCGTCTTTTATATGCACAAGATTATACTTGAATATGATGCCAAGACCTTCGTGGAACATCAAAGGAGGTTGAATGGGGCTATACAAGAGGTTGTCAAAAAGGAGGTGATCAAGTGGTTAGATGCAAGGGTCGTGTAACCCATCTGAAATAGTTCTTGGACTTTACCGGTGCAATGTGTACCGGAGAAGGGTGGTATGACTGTGGTTACCAATAAGAAAAATGAGTTGATTCCCACGAGGATTGTCATCGAATAGAGGGTGTTCATGGACTACCGCAAGCTGAATAAAGTGACCTGCAAGGATCATTTTCAATTTCCCTTTCTGGACCAATGCGATATAGACTTGTTGGACGTGCCTTCTACTGTTTCTTGGATGGGTACTCAGGTTATGACCTGATATTGATTGCTCCGGAAGATTAGGAGAAAACCACATTCACATATTTGTATGGCACCTTCGCATTTTCTAAGATGCCATTTGGTTTGTATAATGCACCGGCTACCTTCCAGCTGTGTATGATGGCTATATTTAATGACATGGTGGAGGATTTGTTATAAGTGTTCATGGATGATTTTAGTGTTGTGGGTAACTCCTTTGATGATTGTTTGAAGAATCTTGACAAAGTGTTAGCCCGGTGTGAGGAGACAAATCTTGTGCTCAACTAGGAACAATGCCATTTCATGGTTGAGGAGGGCATTTTCCTCGGCCATAAGATCTCAAAGAACAAAATAGAGGTGGAAAAGGCTAAGATTGAAGTGATTTCAAAGCTTCCTCCTCCTACTTCAATCAAGGGTTAGGAGTTTTCTTGGGCATGCGGGGTTCTATCGAAGATTCATCAAAGACTTTTCTAAGGTAGTGAATCCTTTGTGAAAACTATTGGAAAAAGATGCAAAGTTCGTGTTCAATGAGGAATACATGAAAGCTTTTGAACTTTTCAAGTACAAATTGACAACCACTCCCATTATTACCGCACCCAATTAGAGCTTACCTTTTGAGCTCATGTGCGACGCAAGTGATATCGCGGTAGGAGTGGCCTTGGGCCAAAGAATGAATAATATGTTTCACCCATTATGCAAGAAAAACAATGAATGATGCTCAAGTGAATTACACAGTAACGGAAAAAGAGTTGTTATCAATTATATTTGCAATGGAAAATTTTAGGCCCTATCTCATGGGGCTAAGGTGATAAGTCACACTGACCATGCAACATTTCGCTACTTGATGACAAAGAAGGATTCCAAACTCGATTGATGAGATGGGTTTTATTGCTTCAAGAGTTTGACCTTGAGATTGTTGATCGAAAAGTGTGTAAAAACCAAGTGGTGGACCACGTATCCCACTTGGAGGAGGAAGGGAGGCCCATTGATGGCCTTGAAATTAATGATTCCTTCCCTGATGAGCAACTCCTCTCTGTATATGTGAATAACATGCCTTGGTTTGCGGATATGGCCAACTTTCTTGTGACCGGCATTTTCCCGTGTGAGCTCTCTTCTAATCAAAGGAAGAAGCTTAAACGAGACAGTTTGTACTACTATTGGGATGAGCCTTACTTGTTCAAAATTTGTAACGATGGTGTGGTTCGGAGGTGTTCTGGAGGAAGAGCAAATGAGTATTCTGGATGCTTGTCACTCCTCTCCCTACGATTGTCATCATGGTAGGGCAAGGACAGCTTCAAAGGTTTTGAGCTGTTGCTTTTATTGGCCTACATTGTACAAGGAAGCGAGTGAGCTTGTGAAGAGGTGTGATGACTGTTAAAGATCAGGTGGAATCTCAAAGAAGGATGAACTGCCTCTCACCAATTTTCTTGAGGTTGACGTATTTGATGTGTGGGGCATTCACTTCATGGGAGTACGGTGTAAATTACAAGGTTTCAACCCCTTACCATCCTTGGGCTAGCGGGCAAGTTGAGGTATCCAACAGGGAGATCAAGAGCATATTGTCAAACATGGTTAATGCAAATAGGACTGACTGGTCCAAGAAACTGGATGATGCTTTGTGGGCTTACAGGACTACTTACAAGACTCCGATTGGTATGTATCTATATCAGTTGGTGTTCAAAAAATCTTTCCATCTTCTGGTTGAGTTAGAGCACAAGCCATGTGGGCTTTCATAAAGTTAAATCTTGAATGGGATGTTACAGCAAATCTCCGGGTGGAGCAACTCAATAAGCTTGATAAGTTCCGATTTCATGCCTACTCCAGTTCGTCCTTATATAAGGACAAGATTAAGTACTTACATGACAAGTATGCTCGTGGCAAGGAGTTCAAATTGGGTGATTTGGTTCTCTTCTTCAACTCCCGGTTACGACTGTTTCTGGGAAAGCTTAAGTCAAAATGGAGTGGACCTTTTGAAGTGGTGCTTGTGACTCTGTTTGGTGCTCTTAACTTGAAAAACAAAAATGGTGAAATCTTCAGAGTTAATGGGCACAAACTATCTTGGCAAGTTTGATTGATAGCCACATGGTGGCGGTGATCCATCTCAAGTGATTGATGGTAACCTGCATCGTACCGCGATGTTAAATCAGACGCTTCTTGGGAGGCAACCCAAGTGTTTTTCTTATTTTTTGATTTGTTTTTGTAGTTAGGATTTGCTTGTGAACTAATTGGTTGTGAGATGTGTGTAGGGATGTTTGATGCAGTGTAAGTCAAGCTGGAAATATTTCACTCTCTGAAGATTGGACCACGACCACTCTCCATTTTTAGCGGTCAGCGGTAGCCTTATTGTTGAGGCAAGATTTCATGACGGTCAGCAGTGCTAAAAAGTCCAAAATGGGGGTTCTCTGAAGTTCCAATCGCGCCCGTGATACATTCTTCATGGTCAGTGGTGGCTTAACGCTGTCATGCTGCATTTTCCGCTCTCAGCAGTGGTCTCAGTAAAGCAACCCTTTCAGTTCTTCACAAGCGTGAACCGTAGTGATTTGCCACGGCCGCGCTAGGTAAGTGTAGTGGCTCTCCTAGGAGTTTTCTATAAATAGGACCTTAGGGAACCTTTTACCTTTTTGCTCATTTGACTTTCACACTAGAATTTTCACTGTTCATCCACGCCACAATCTGCACAAACACAAGAACTAAACTTCATTTGTCTCAAATTTCACATCTGGTGATTCCACTCATTCCTTAGTCTTTAATTTTGTACTTATTTTCCTTTAATTGATAGTTTTTACTTCTTCTTGCTTTTTCTGTTAATTGTGACTTAGGGGTTCCTTAGTGTTAATCAAAATTAGGCTTAGATTGTTAGAATTGGTTAATGAATACCTAGTGGAGTCAATAACGTAGATGATATTGTTAAAAGTATGAACGAGCTGAAACCCTAGGTTTGCTGAGCCCTAGTTTGATTTCCGCAGCCGCGGTTAATTTTCCGCGATCAGCGGTGCACCTACTGCGAACTCGATGGATTTTTTGCGATCCGCGATTCTCAAGTTTAGAGAGATATAAATGAGGGTCTGCTACCGCGGTAGATTTCCGTAGAGAACGGTGCAACTACTGCGGCCGTGCTCCTTTTTTTGTGGTTCGTGGTGCAATAGAATCAGAGAGTGGATAGTCTGATCCCCACACCTCCGCAGCTGCTATGCTTTTTCCACGATCTGTAGTGCAGCCTCTGCGGTCGCGATCCATTTTCCAATGTCTGTGATTTGTCGTTTTTTTCCAGCACTGTCAACTGTTTTAATGCTTTTCTACTCTGCTTCTTCTAGTATTCGTATTAACAATTTTCAACTGATTATACTTACAGACAATGGTTAAATCTAGAGGAGGCAGTGAAAAATAAAAAGGGAAAGCGGAGTCCTCCCGGGGTAGGGGACGAGGACAGATTAAATTGACCCTAACAGTTCGGAAATGAATTGGGGAAATGAAGAATAACATCAGAGCTATAGATAGAGCTGCTTCCCATTCCGAGGGGAGTGAGTATTTGACCTCACGGGAGGCCTTAGAGATTGATTCAGCACCTATTCATGTTCCAGACTTCCGGGGAAGATTCCATTTGACAGATGAGCCTACACCCCCACTCTCTCCTACTTCTCCTATTTCCTCTACTGCTGAGTCGACTGATGGATCAGTAAAGGGTAGTGAGTCTTTAACTTCAACCTCACCTACAGTTTCGTCGCCTGGACAGGGTCCCGTAGATGATGAGGTACCAGATGACGAGGGAGGGGGTGAAACCCAAACCGGGGGTGTGGAAAGGACAAGAAACCCTAAAGTGTGGCAAAAGAGGTTTGTCAATGAGTTGGCATATCACAAGTTCGGTGAGTGGTGGCCTCAAAATTCACTTATTCATTAGCGCCAGTTCATAGAGCGGGATTTTCTGCCTCACAACCCCAATATGAAGCAACACTTCAATGAGCGAGTAGGATAGGATTACTTCACTAGTAAGGTGTCGGATGCTAATGAGCACCTAGTCAAGGAATTCTATAATAATTCCTCCCACATCAAAAGGGACACAAAAGTGACTAAGGTGCGGAACTTGAAGGTTAAGTTTGGTGGGAAGACGATCAATGACTACCTGGGCTTCAACGATAAAGATGAGACATTGTACTTAGAGAAGGTGGCGATGCATGAGGCATCCCGCCCGTGGTTGGCATCACTTCTGGCTCTCCCGGATACCACTTCAACATGGTTGATAGTAGGGGTTCCTATCTTGAGGAACACCCTAAACTTTGAGGCAAAAGGTTGGGAGACTTTTATATGCAGCAGACTAGACCCCACTACTCACGAAAACACCTTGTCGGTCTCCCGTGTGATTATAGTGGCGACTATTATGGTGGGGTTCTCGATCAATATCGGGAATATCATGTCTAGAGTGATCACCAGAGTGGTCAATGAGGGTGATAGATCATATCCCTTACCGAACTTCTTCACCATGTACTAGGAAGATCAGGAGGTAGAGAAAAGAAATTTTGATGTCAAGGTAAAACCCAAGATGCCCCTTTTATGGTATAGCCTTAAGGGTCTAGACAACCCCAAATCCAAGGGAAAATCTACTGCTTCTACTGGCCAGTCTGAAGAGCTAGTAATGGTAGTCACTACTTCACAGCCTCCCACTACCATACCAGATCCTGCCTCCAGACCATCTACTTCCATGCCTTAGAAATTCCATCCTCCTTAGAATACCCATTGACTGCTCACAGTTTGAGCCAAACACTCTCCAGTATCAACAACTAGATGCAGGTAACAATTTCTAAGTTGTCTGTGTTATCTAATTCAATGGCAGCCTAGTTAGTGCCCGCAGAGCCTCAGGTCCCAGCTTCAGTAGAGGGTCTCTCAAGGAGCTTCTGGACAACCAGAAAAAGCTCCTTGAGAACCAAAAAATTATCATGGGTGCCCTTGCAAATCAAGGAAAAACACTAATGGAGCTGAGCAAGCAGACAAAGAAGCTGAAAAAGACTCGGGCCTCGAAGGAGTCTGTGAAGGAATTGAGGGGGAAGGTGAAGAAGATGAAGGCATCAGACCACTTACTGTTGGAGCTACTATTACATGACCAACCTCCAGCAGCTCAGACAGAGCAGGTTCAGGAGCAGGAGATTGAGAGAGAGCCCAAGAGGAGGAGAGCTATGCCCCGGGTTGATGATGTAGAGATTGAGTTGGAATAGACCGAGGGAGTTGCCTCTGTCCAGCCACAGGCCCCCGAGATAGCTGATCCAGGCACCCAGCCACAGGACACCATGCTGACAAAGGACCCATAAAGAGTTTCCTTTACTCTCTACCCTTCTTTTTGAGCTTATTTTTGGTTAGTTAGCATTGATGACAATGCTAGTTTTCATTTGAAGGGCTGGTCCTACTTTGATATTTTGGTAGTTGGTTTGTAATGATGACATTATTTTTCTCTTTATGCTTATTTTTCACTTTTGGTATGTATATAATTTTACCATTTATTTCACTTTTTGTTATTCTGCAATCTTGGTCTGTATATAAAAGTTACTCTCTTATGTATATATTGTTAAATCTAATTTAATTGATGAAAATAATATATTTGCTTCTTGTGTAGGAACTCTTGGATTGACGAAATCAATGATAAAAGAATGTATGGAAACATATGGATTGAGTTACAAGATTGACGTAATATAGGAGCGATTAAAGGAAGAAGAAATAAATCGTGAAGATATGACAAAATCAAGGGATGCGTTTAAAGGAAGACGAGATCACAGAAGATACATATGGGATCAATTATAGCTAAACTCAAGGAATCAGATAAATCAAGATCTCACTGAATATTCAATCAAGTGTCTAAATATAGAAGATCAAGAATCCGAGTTCAACAGAGCCGTTGTAGAACGACTTTATTCTTGGAAAGAGTCAATCTCTTTCCAAGGATCAAATCTTTTGGGTTCACAAATCTTTCCAGAAATCAAGTCTCTCTCTCTCAAAGTATTTAAACCTGTAATCACACCTTTGATAGACATACTTTGATTGAAATAAACATCTTCTCTTTGTTATACTGCAAACAAACAATGTCGCTCTCTAAGACCTATTGTGTAACAAGTTACAGAAGAAATAGAGAACAACACTGGTGATACATTGTATCAAAAGAGACGAGTGATATAGGAACTGAGCTATCAAGTTATTTCCATTGTACTTGAAGAAACTCATTCACTAAAGATAACTCCATTGCAACCCAAGGGGACTGGACTAGGATTCACATTGAATCCGAACCAGTATAAAAGTTTCGGTGTCTTTAATTCCTGCATTTACTTTCAGCATCTTATATACTGTTATTACAATTGTTATTTTATTGCATCTTCTCGACTAACTAAAAAACCAATCAACTAACAGAGATTAAGTTTAAAAATATACAATTCACCCCCTCTTGTACTTTCAATTGGTATCAGAGCAAGTCTCACATTTTTCGTTTGCTTAACAGCTTGTGAGAAAAGATCATGGCAAATCAAGTTATCATATGAGCTCTCTTCTAGGAAGGAACTTCACAAGTTAAGCCACCATACTTCAATGGACAAAATTTCTCTCAGCGGAAAGTGCGTATGGAGATCTATTCCAAGGCATATGATGTTAAAGTTTGGAGAGTCATCAAAAAGGGGAACTATCCCTTGCCAGCTGCTAGTCAACCACTTCCTGATAATGAAGATATAGATTTATATACAAAAGAGCAAATGGAAGTGGTACAAGTTAAAAACAAAGCGAGAAACCTACTTTATTATGCCATAAGTGGTGAAGAGTATGAGAAAATCTCTAGCTATGACACATCCAAAGAAATGTGGGACAAGCTTGAGGTTACATACGAAGGAACTAGAAAAGTAAAGGAAACACATATCAATATGTTGGTTCATGATTACGAACTATTTTCAATGAAAGAAGTAGAGTCTATTGAAGAGATGTTTTCTAGATTTAGCAAAATAATTGGCGATCTAAAAGCATTTGGAAAACCATATACGAGTGGTGATCAAGTCAGAAAAATCTCAGAAGCTTACCAACCACTTGGCAGACCAAAGTAGTCACACTTGAATCTCAGGATATAAATAAGTTATCCTATGATGAACTACAAGGAGAACTCATAGCCTTTGAAAAGACACATGTCTAGAAGACTAGTCAAGAAGAAAAAAGGAAAACAGTCGCATTCAAGGCCTCAACTGAGATAGATGAAAATGAAATCGATGATGATCCTGAAGCTCTCAAAGAAGAGATTTCTATTCTATTAAGAAACATGGATGGCTTAGTGAGAAGATTAAGGAATACGAGGAGAGGAAGAATTCCACCTAGGCGATCCAGGCAATACAATGAACAAGACAAGAATAATGGAAAATGCTATGAGTGTGGAAGATTTGGACACATTCAAGCTGAGTGCCCAGATCTAAAAAGAAAAATTTCCAAAGGCTTTAACAAGAACAAATATTTTGCAAGTTGGAGCGATGAAGACAGTTCAGAACACGAAGAGAGAGCAAATCTTTGCTTCATGAAGATTCTGGAAAACGAGATGAATAAATCTTCAGGATGCTAGACAGATGAGGACACTTCAGATGATGAATGCAAATATGATAATGAGAACTATTTCATGGCACGAGGTGAAACAAGTGAGGTAAGATCTTATAATTGTGAAAGATGCAATGAATTGCACGATTTTCTTGATTTAACTTCGAAAGAGTCTCAAAAAATGATGAATGAGATCAAGAAACTTAATAAAGAAGTTAAAGACTGGAAAATCAAACATGAAGCATGTGAAATTGAAAAGGAAGTACTTCAAGAAGAATTTGAGGAATTGCAAATGCAACTCAATGGCATGTGCAAATCCACCAGTCACAATTCTGTCAGGTAAAACCAGCTGACTTACAAGTCAACTGGAAAAGGACCAGCTAGAACAAAGTCCACTAGTACTAATACTAATGAAAGACCTAAAATTAGGTTAGGAGTTTCGTCTAACTACTATAACAAAAGTGGACATAAATTTTATTTTTGTCGCTTTCGTAAAGAAAATATTTCAGGATGGGTTTGGAAACCAAAAAACAATTCTGAATCTAGTAATACTAACCCTCCAGGACCCAAGCAAGCTTGGGTACCTAAAATAATGTAATCACTATGTTTTGCCAGAACACTACTGAATAATTTGCAAAGGAAAATGGTACTTAGATAGTGCGTGTTCCAGTCACATGACAGGTGATAAAAACCTGTTGAAAGAAGTTACAAAAATTGATGGAGGAAGCATTAAGTTTGGAGATGACTCAAGGGAAAGATAATTGGTACTGGAACAATTCCCTTCAATAACAACTGTGACATCACTGAAGTTTATCTCGTCGATGGACTCAACTACAATCTCTTGAGCATAAGTCAACTATGCGACTCAGGATATGAGGTAAATTTTAAGAAAACAGGTTGTGCTATTGAAGACGAGATAGGTAAAACAGTCCTCCAAGGAAAGAGGTATGGAAATGTTTATATCCTTGACGATTTTGAAAATATAGATGGTCATATTTTCTTAACATCTATGTCTGACGATCCATGGTTATGGCATAGGAAACTTGGTCATGCAAGCATGAATTTGATAGAAAAATTGTCCAAACATGAGTTAGTTATTGTTCTTCCCAAACTGAATTTTTCTAGAACTCATATCTGTGATGCGTGTCAAATAGGTAAGCAAACTAGAAACTCTTTCAAAAATAAAGATATTGTATCTACTTCTAAACCTTTGCAATTGCTTCATATGGACTTATTTGGGCCTACTAGAACTGCTAGTATAGGAGGAAAATGATATGCTTTTGTTATTGTTGATGATTATTCACGTTTCACTTGGGTAATTTTCTTATCTCATAAAGATGAAGCATTAAGAAATTTCGAGATTTTCTACAAAAAGGTTGAAAGAGAAAAGGGATATCTGATTTTAATAGTTCAGAGTGATCATGGAGGAGAATTTGAAAGTAAAGCATTTGAAGACTTCTATAATGATCAGAGATACACTCATAAATTCTTTGCACCACGATCACCACATCAAAATGGGGTTGTTGAGAGGAAAAACAAAACCCTCCAGGATATGGCAAGAACCATGTTACTAGATCATTCACTGCCAAATCACTTTTGGGCAGAAGGTGTAAGTACAACATGTCACATTCTCAATAGATGTCTCATAAGGCCCATTCTGAAGAAGACTCCTTATAAGCTATGAAAAGCTAAACGTTGTAATATCAGTTACTTTCATCCCTTCCGAAGTAAGTATTTTATTCATAATAACGGTAAGGACAACCTTGGAAAAATTGATCCAAGAAGTGATAAAGGTACTTTTCTGGGCTACTCATCAAATAGTAGATATTTTAGAGTCTATAATAAACACACATTATGTGTGGAAGAATCTATACGTGTTATATTCGATGAAAATAACCTCTTGGTCGAGAAAGGAATTACTGCAGGTGATGAAGATCAAACTCAAGAAACTCAGGAGACAAGTAAATCTCAAGAGTCAACTGATAAATCTGGTGCGATAGAGTCAACTAATGAAATCGGTAGCAGTGTACCAAATCATCCGATCAAGTCGACTACTAATGTAGTGCTTCCAAATGAATGGAGAAGCGAACCTGAATATCCTCAAAAATTCATCATAGGGGATCCAAATGAAGGAATGAAAACCAGAGGAGATCTCAAAAAGAAAGCAAATTTAGCATTAATCTCTCAGGTTGAACCAAAAAAGATAGAGGAGGCTCTAAAAGATTCAAGTTGGGTACAAGCAATGCAGGAAGAGTTAGATCAGTTTGGTAAAAATCAAGTGTGGAAACTAATACCCAAACCTGAAAATGTTTCTGTAATTGGAACAAAGTGGGTCTTCAAAAATAAATTGAACAAGGATGGTAAGTTCGTAAGGAATAAAGCCAGATTAGTTGTTCAAGGATATTCACAGCAGGAAGGAGTCGACTATAATCCTTCTGGCATATGCATTGTTTAAGGGATTAAGATTGTTTCAAATGGATGTCAAAAGTGTCTTTTTGAATAGATTTATCGATAAAGAAGTATACGTGAAACAACTGTCTGGGTTAGTAGATTCAAAGTTTCCCTACCATGTATATAAGCTCACTAAAGCACTATATGAACTAAAGCAAGCTCCACGAGCATGGTATGATAGACTTAGCTCTTTTCTTATTGAGCATGGCTTCGCAAGAGGTAAAGTAGGCACTACCTTATTTATTAAAAGATTATCAGAGGGTAATCTCATTATTCAGATTTATGTCAATGATATTATATTTGGTAGTGCTAACCCTCTTATGTGCAAGGAATTTTCAAATCTTATGCAAAGTAAGTTCGAAATGAGCATGATGGGAGAGCTAACATTCTTCCTTGGAATTCAAATTTAACAATCTGAAAAAGGAACCTTTATATGTCAAACCAAATACACAAAGGAACTAATTCAAAAATTTGGCATGAGCAACGCAAAATCCATTGGCATACCGATGAGTCCTTTAACGAGTCTAGATAAAGATGAACAAGGAATCCTTGTTGATGAAACTAAGTATCGTGGAATGATCGGCTCATTACTGTTTCTGACTGTAAGTCAACCGGATATTATGTTCAATGTGTGTAAATGTGCAGGTTTCAGTCAACTCCTAAGGAATCTCATCTGATTGCAGTAAAGAGAATCATTTGATATCTCATTGGGACTGTCTCCCATGTACTATGATATCCTCGCTCTAACTCTTTTAGATTAGAAGGTTTTTCAAATGCTGACCTTACAGGTGATAAGGAAGATTGAAAGAGCACAAATGGTACATGTCAATTACTTGGAAATGCATTGATATCCTGGAATAGTAAAAAACAAGCATCAATTGCATTATCTACCATTGAATTTGAATACATTGCTATTGGACAATGCTGTGCATAATTACTATGGATGTCCCATCAGCTGGGTGACCATGAAATTTCTTTAAACCTATACAAATTTTTTGTGATAATTTAATTCTAAAAATCTTATTCATCATTCTAGGGAAAAACATATAGATATCAAGCATCACTTCATTAGAGATCATATTCTTAAGAGAAATATAGAAATGTCCTTTGTGGGAACAACTGATCAACTAGCGGATATCTTTACCAAACCATTATTAGAAGAAAGATTCTGTTCACTTAGAAAACTTCTTGGCATTATTTGCATTAATAGCTAATAGTAGGACCTTTGTGTCATTATTTAATCTTTTATATATAAAAGTCCATTTTTTTTGTTTCACATTAATTACACCTCCATTTTCCCTCCTTTTTCGTCTCTTTTCACATCAACAAAAAAATAAAACCAATCATCGCGTCTGATCAACTGATGCCTTTTCCTTTTCTGCATACAACAGTCAGAAAACCCCTTTTTATGTTGTCTTCTCATATCAATATCCATTGTCTCTATCGCCCTTATACCCCTTCTACAAAATATTGCTCCACCACCAACCTCCTACAATGGATAAATAATCCAAAACTCCTTCTGCCTCCACTATAAAGAGCACACGCTCCAAGGGAAAACCCCCTTCTCAACCCCCTGAACAGGTAGACCTAGAGTCCGATAAATCTGAGGGGTTTGCCTCTTCTCAGGCGGATTTCTCCGATCATTCTCAACCTTTAGGAGAAAAAGCCCTGGGAAAAAGACCCATGGAATAACCCCATGTATCCTCCACTCCAAAGAAATCAAAAGTTGATCTCTCCAGTTCCCTTGAGTCGGAACTCAATTTCTGGGATTCTCCTAACAGGGACTTCTTTTTTGCCCTATCAGAAAAGCCTATTGCTCATGGGAGGGTTATCGACCTTGATGACATGGAAGCCCTAAATTGTAAGGTTAAGGACCTTTTTGTTTATCAAAGGGTGGTCAAAATTCTTTTCTGTTCCTCCTCCTAATGTTTATGACTCTACTTAGAATGTTCTATGCAAATCTCCGTTTCAGTAGGTCTGATAAGTTGGAATCCTTAGTACTAGGAAAGCGTATTGTTCCTGATTGTTTCATGTTTGATTCGATTTTTCAGTGCAAGTGTTCTGGTTTCCCTATGCTCTTTAAAAATTCCCGGCCCGATGATTTTGAAATTTCTTTTGATCAAACCAAAAGATGTATTGCTGATTGTCCATCTGAATCCCTTCTAAACCAACTTGGTCCTAGTGATGTTAGTTTTTAAACTCGTGTTCTAGCTCGCATTCTAGCAACCACTCTGCTTCCCCGTACTGGATCTTCTCAACCTTCTCTCTACGAGATACTTTTCTGGTCTACTGTCTTGTGACCAAACTCAAAATCAAGCTGTCCTCCTCGGTTATCAATTTCATTATTGAAAGTTCCAAAGATCCCACTAGTCTATTCTATGGAATGGCCATCACCTACATTCTAAGCCCACAACATTTCCCTCTATACATACTCCTTTACTAATGTTTTAAAATCATACAATTCTAGAGCCTTTGCAAGTATGGGGTATGTGTGTATGAGGTTTCCTGGGTCAACAAATAGGAGAGTGATGTCAAGACTTCCCATACAGACTCCAAGCCCAAACCTTCTGCTTCTCATCCTAGCCTTAGTGGATCTGACCCATCTGAGAAAATTAGCACCAATGGGAAAGATCTCTCTGCAATCAAGGATCTCCTCATTGTGACCTAGTCCAATGTTAGTACCATTCATAATATCTCCAAGGAAATAGGGTTTGATATCTCTAAAATACTGGTTGCAGTTCTCAGAGTTAGGGAAAATGCTATCAAGGATTTCAAGGAGGTTCATGACAGGCTTGATGGAATGAGTGTCTCAGCCAACGCCAGCTTTAATCGACTAAAGGAGGCTGTCTGCAACACTTTTACCTATTTTCTGCATCGTTAGTGTGGAAGTTTAAGGCAATATTTTTTTGATGTGCTGTTTTTGGTCTGAGTGGATATTTTTCATTTTTTGTTATGGTCTAACTTTACAGTACATTATGCTATGGATTCTGTTTATGCATGCTGCCATTTTGTTCCCTCTTTGCTGATGTAAAAAAAGGGAAGAAAGGATATATGTATTATGTGCAGGTATATTTATGTATTATGTGCACTTATATAACAAGTCAACTATGGAACTCCTTGAGGGGGAGTCATAGATCTTGAGGAAATGGACTACATGCGTCTCAAGTCCCTCAATGCTCCTATCGAGGGGGAGAAGGCTACAGAGAAGTCAACTGATACAGTCGATTACATGCACCTCAAATTACTTACGGTTCCTACTGAGGGCGAGGAAACTACAGGGAAGTCAACTGGTATTTATATATATATATATATTTTATCATCATAAAAAATGAGGAGATTATTAGATCTAATTTTAATGATGAAAATAATATATTTTCTTCTTGTGTAGGAACTCTTGGATTGGCAAAATCAATGATAAAAGAATGTATGGAAATGTATCGATTAAGTTATAAGATTGACGGAATATAGGCACGGTTAAAGGAAGAAAAAATCAATCGTGAAGATACTGACGAAATCAAGGGACGCGATTAAAGGAAGACGAGATCACAGAAGATACAGATGGGATCAATTATAGCTAAACTCAAGGAATCAGATAAATCAAGATCTCACTGAATATTCAATTATATGCCTAATTATAAAAGATCAAGATTCCGAGTTCAACAGAGCCGTTGCAGAACAACTTTATTCTTGAAAAGAATCAATCTCTTTCCAAGGATCAAATCTCTTGGGTTGGTAAATCTTTCCAGAAATCAAGCCTCTCTATCAAAGTATTTAAACCTGTAATCACACCTTAGTGTCGACGCCCCCTTTTTTCCCCCTTCTTTAAAAAAGAAAGAAATCGGGTTTACGATATTATGGACAAAACAACTCTTATTCCCTTTTGAGGAATCGGGTTATGGAATTTGAAGAGTCGTCACCTAATGATTATAGTGCATTAGGACACTTTAAAAAGAAGAAACGATTTTGAAAGAAAACCAGAGTTCGGGTAAGTGCTTGAGATTATCTCGAGGGGAAGGTGTTAGGCACCCCTCAAGATCCACTAGTATGATTCCCGGCCATGCTTTAATTGTGACTTTAAAAGGAAGTGAGAGAAAACAAGTAAAACTTTGCACATAAGAATCACGAATAAGTTTCAAGTTTTTGAAAAAGGGTAAAGAAGACAGAAAGAGAAAGTTTTTTTAAAAAAAAAGAATTAATTTAAAGAACAGAATTAAAGAAGACACTGCAAATGAAAGGAAAAGAAAAGGGGTCCTAGGTTAATACAAAATATGGATCACATCAATGCAATACCTAGCAATCACTCCTCAAAGAGGGGTCGCACGAGATATTAGCGCACCGGTCATCATATCCATATTCTACCCTTCCCACCCCGTTAAGGTATTTAAACGTGTGGATTGGTCACGAGTGCTTATTGCGTGCTATTACCCGTCCCGTCCTATAAGTCCTAGAGGGTATTTAGGACCACTATTCCTATAAGGCAAGGACTAGGCTGAACCCTTAGGTTTAAAGGTTAAAATACTAGACGACATACATAACAAATAGGACTTCACGAAAAGGAATCATACAAAAAGCAAATAAAAGGCTCAAGAAACGCTCCATAGATAGCATATGATTAGCACGTCTCAGTCACATTTAAGGTCTAAAATGAGAGTTTTAAAACAGGAATATTGAAGATAGGTTTTGGCAGAAAGCAGAAGATTTGATCGAAATTTCAGAATTGTAAAAGAAATGGCAGTAAGTATATGGCGATTTAGGAATTAGTAAAGAACACTTTGAGACACGCTTTGAAAATATATAGTAGAAGTTCTAAAGATGCAGTACTCTATAAGTAAAAAATAGCACGATTTTGGCTAGGAGAGTTACCAAGTAGAAAACATAACAGAATAGATGAAAGATTATGTGATTATCTAAAAATAGGACAGAAGTTTAGTAGGAAAACAAAGCGGACTTCAGAGAGGCAAAAATGAGAAACAAGTTCGGACAGTTAAAAGAGGTTGGATAGTCTAAAACAGGTAAAAACATGATTAATCGATTTATTAGGTCCTAAAGCCTGCCTAGGCGTTATAAACATTGCCTGATTGAAAAAAGGGAAGTGAACATGCATATTTGATTTCCAATTTTTAAGAGA
The DNA here is from genome assembly GCA_026770625.1 of Nicotiana glauca. Lineage (NCBI taxonomy): Eukaryota > Viridiplantae > Streptophyta > Magnoliopsida > Solanales > Solanaceae > Nicotiana > Nicotiana glauca. The sequence continues at coordinate 82,798 of MU683131.1, read as the reverse complement.
AACTATTAGCCAGACTTACGTTGTTAAATCAAACAAAACTAGTGGGCGTTCAAACAATTGCAACTCAGATGGAATAAAATCCTAAGTACATGATATCTAATGCACATAAAGGTCCTAAAACATGATATCTAAATGCTAGTGAGGGTGCAGCAGCAATCTTTATAACAGTAGTTTGTTGGTTATTAACTAATTGTGATTACGAAGTGAGTATAATAACAAACTGAAAGTAAAAGAGCCAAAAACAGGATTTCTAATCGTGTGAGATGCATGTCCTATGCAGGATGTCTATTGCACAAATAAATAAAGCCCTACAAGCATGTTTTCTACCCGTAACCCTTAAACTAAGCATGCATAGTCCCCCCATTTCACTATAAACCCCAATCATTCGTTACAAATTATTACAAACCAAGATAATTAAATTACAGTAGTGAAAAAATAAGAAGTTATTCTATAGGGAGCCTTCAACCAGGCCCGAAATCTCCAACCTCACTTCTTTCGAGTTTCACAGCCTTTTACCAAGATTTGGGTGCGGCAAAGCTCCCTGAGGGCCCATTGGGGCCCTTGGCCAATACCAGGCACCCAATCAAATCAACATTTGAACAAGTGCAAGTGTGGAATTACCAGCCTTGTGCATCAAAGTTCAGTGGGTACTCAAGGTACCCAAAGCAATGCTTACACGAAGGGGGTAGAACCTAAATTCTAGGAATAGTGAGATTGTGATAGGGTTTAAAGAAATTGAGTTAAAAACAGTTGAAAGATGATCCATATAGAACCAGTTTTGAAAGAAAACAATAGAAGAGTATGAGAGGAAGGTGAGTGAAACAAAATTTGATTAGAGTATCACACAGTGTTCAGGTAATACAAACACAAACAGGGGGCAGGGGACATAGGGACAAGTAAATCCTATGTGAGAACATAGTTACACATACACAGACATCAAAGAGAAGCACTTCAAGGTTTTAAACAATCAAACAGGTTTCAACCAAAAGGGGTCAGGATTACATTCTGTTTATGTACTAGACTAAGGGACAGGAGAGACATGCATTAATCAAAATCAGTAGACATGCTGGATTGGGAGAAGGGTAGTCATATCAAGGAACTAGCAAAGAGTCATGCTAATTGCAATGTAAACAGCAGAACCATAAGTAGAAGCATACAAGAAACAAGAGAAAGTGCAATACAAATAAAAACATGTTGCTTTGAAGCTGTAAATCAAATAGGAGACATACCAGCTGAAGGTAAGGTAATGAAGAGCAGTAGGGAGCAATAATATGCAGGGTGGTGAGCAATAATGTGCAGAGAAGTGAGCAGCAAATGCAGAGAGTATGCAGAGAGGTGAGCAGCAGAGTAGGCAAAGAAGTGAGCTACAACAGGCAGACCAAAGCAAGTAGCAGAGTAAAGAATAGCAGAACAGAAAAGTAGCCTAAGTTCAGCCTGGGTTTTAAACCAATTGAGTAACCAGTAGTCACAAGGGAAGTGAGAGAGGTTATGTAGGAACAAGAGAAAGCACTGAGTATGTTTTCGTGTAAGAGAGAGTTCAGAATAATGAATTCTGTTCCTATTATGCTAAAGAGAGGGTAGAGTATTTATAGTTTTTGAAAACCAATAGAGAATAGGGTAACAAGTGCATAATTATAGAAACATTACCAATTGGAAACAATCACAGGACCTAATTCATTTTAATCAGGGAGTCGTGATTTGAATGGGGGTACAGGTTATATCTGATAAAGGAAAGAATCAATTAGATGACTGATTACACTATAGTAAGAGTAGTAAGGCATGTAGTATGTAATAAAGGCCAGATACACAATGCTTCAAGTAAGGAAAGCATATACTGAATATTTGAAAACATAGTTAAGAGCACAAATATGGTAAAAATATAAATTAACTCTGAAAATTAGTCAAAGAATCATGGACGAGACTAAAATCAGAGGGAATCAGTGCTAAGTATAGAGAGCATTTCACAAGTAAGGAAATAATTCAAAAATCAGTGTAAGAACTTCTAAGGAAAACACATACAAATCAGGAATTCAAAGAGATGCACAAAAATCAGTAGATAACAGCTAGACCTGTAAAATACAATAGGCGTAAGAGTCAGAGAACCCTAAGCAGGAAAATCACAGGTTCAGTAGAAGACTGGAACCCTAGTAAAACTTAAAGCATGGAACTCGGATTAACCATAAAACCACACAAACAAACTCATAATCTAAACATAAACACATAATACAGGCATAAGCACATAATACTCAAAAAAGAAGCAGAAGATATAGTGATTTTGAAAGGGGTTCAGAAACCCTAGTTTTGAAAAGAAGAATAGAACGCTGAAAAACTTGAATTAATCGAAGAAATTGAGTAGTGAGTAGTGTAAAACACAATGAATAAGATGAAAATCGTTTTAAAAAGACAGAGATTACGAGATTTAGGAAAAAATTAGGGTTTTGCAATAAATTAGTGAGGTAAGGAACCTGGCTGTGAAACTCGTTAAAAATGGCGTACATAGTACCATCAGACTGAAAACCATCGGAGAGGAGGCCGGAGATAAGCCAAGCAAGGCTTCCAGTGACCATCTCGCATGGTGGAAATCCCTGGAGCCTCAAAACTTAGAGAAGATCAACGAGACAAGGCTCCGTGGTGACTGGTGGTCGAGAGAAGTGAGGATGGAGATAGTCGGAGAGGCGATGAAGATGATCGGAGAAGAACCAGAAGGTTCTAGAGAGAAGGAGGAGACGAAGAGACCAAGAGAGGGGTCAGGGGGGGTCATTAGATTTAATTTAGGAAAGATAATCTAGGCCGTTGATCTCATTTGATCAACGGCTCAGATCAGATGAAAGCTGGACCGAGTTAATGAATTAGGTATGTTTCGGGTTAATTTGGGACATGGGTTGGTCTGAAATGGGGTTCAATTGGGGCTATGTTTGCAATAAATCTTGGCTAGCATTTAAATAGCCATTTTCCCCTTTTTATTTTATAAATATAGTTGAAATGATTTGAAAAATAAATTAAAAACACAGAACTAATTAATAATATATAAATATTAATCTAAAAATACCATAAATGATTTTATAATTATAAAATACGATTAATTGTAAAATAGGCTATAATTGCAATTTCATGCAATTTAGCTTTAGAAATTCCAAATAAATTTGTAAAAATACGCAAAAAATTACATTGATTATATTTTGTTGTAAATATGAGAATGATATACGCTATTAAAAAAATGATAATTTTGGAAATAATTTTGGATTTTGTACTATAAAAATAGACAACGAATTGATTCTAAAAAAATCTTAAAAATTGAGGAAAAATACCAAATTTTTGGGCATGCTTATATATGTATACACATGCTATTTTGAAAGTATTTGAGTATAAAATATATAGGAAAAAATTGGGTATCAACACTTAGTTAGACATACTTTGATCGAACCAAACACTTAGCTAGATATACATTGTATCTCTCTAAGACCTGCTGTGTAACAAGTTAGAGAAGAAAGAGAGAACAGCATTGGTGAGGTATTGTATCAAAAGATACGAGTGATATAGGAACTGAGCTATCACTTCATTTCCATTGTACTCGAAGAAATTCATTCACTAAAGAGAACTCCCTTACAACCGAAGGGGATTGGACTAGGATTCACATTGAATCTGAATCAGTATAAAAATTTTGGTGTCTTTAATTCCTGCATTTACTTTCAGCATCTTATATACTATTATTACAACTGTTAGTTTATTGCATCTAGTCAACTAACTGAAAAACCTGTCAACTAACAGAGATTAAGTTTAAAAATATACAATTCACCCCCTTGTACTTTTATATATTCATCCCCTCTTATGTATATTCGTCTAAATCCCCTATTGTACATATTTAGTTTACTTTCCACATTGGCTTTCATAACTTCTTGTGAAATTTTCCTTAATAGCATAGCTTCTTATTTCATTTAGTAACTTCTTTTTCAATTTGTAGTTTCTTATTTTACAAGTTTTTGTGTTCAATAAGCCTTTGATTTTCTTAATGCCATGGTTCTTTCCAAAGGTGGAGTTTGTATGTACCGGGTGGCTCTTCCCGATGATGGATGGCATGACAACCTTATTAAGGGTTTGAGTTTTTTTTTTTTTTCGTTTTTGTGTAAATAGTAGCTAGTGAGTAATAGTGCCTCAGGCAAAGCTTCACTTGGGCCTAACACATTTGCCTTTGACCTTATGGTTAAAAACAAATTGGTGTGTATAGGATGGTGACAATTGTGACCTTGAGACTCTTGTGTTGACTAAATAATCATCAAGTGGTTTTTCGAAACCATTTGCATTGCTCAAATCTTAGCTAAGGTTGTTGTGGTCCCCCGACTCTATCTCTTTAGCAATCCTATAGCATGTGTGGTGAGATTTTGATTTGCAAGTCCAAGTCCCGTGCCAATGAGTCTAGAAATTCCCCTGAATGTGTGTCTAGGCGAAATCCTAAGCGTAGCTCGACTTGAGAAGCGATTATAGGCTCTCCTTGATACTACTTAATACTTGAAAACATCCATATCCTACCAATGATGATATCCCTAGTCAACCCCATTAAGCCATAGCCCTTATTCTTTCAAAAACCATGATACAAGCCTTTATCCGTTCTAAAATTATCCTCTCTTGGCACCTAATCTTTCTTTAGCACAAGGCAAAAGCATAAGTTTGGGGAGAGAGACGGTGAATGCAAAAGTGATAAAAGGTACAAAATGAAGAAAAGGAACGGCAAAAAGAAAAAAAGCCAAAAAGTCAAAAAGAAAGTGAACAATGTAGAAGAAATGAAGGGATTTAATAAAAACAAAAGATGAAAGGCGTGGAAGGATTAGAAAGGAGAAAAAGAATTGAAATGAATAAGAAAGAGAGACAGTGTGTCTCTCTAGCCCCTAAGTAAGAAATAAATGACTCAAAGATTCCATAAAATGTGTGCCAAAATGAAGCAAATGAAGTGATTAAGGGAATATAAAACCTTCTTAGACCAGTGTATCCTACCCTGAACCAAAAGCCTTCATTACATGTCACGACCCGGATTTCCCACCCTCGGGAGTCGTAATGACGCCTATTAATAGAAGCTAGGCAAGCCAACTCTTGTCTATATCTTTCATTAACCAAATTCTTCTTTTAACAATTTAACAATGATAATATAAATGCAGTGGAATAAATTTAAATGAGTGGAAGGATTAGTTAAATAAACTAGATGAAATATGAAAATTTCCACATAAACCTCTACCCAAGAACTGGTGTCACATTACTCACGAACTACTAAGAATACTAAACACAACCGTTTAAAAGAAATATAAAAATGTTTGTCTCAAATACATGAGATAACAGACTGAAAATGAATATTGAGGAGACGTCGGTCCTGCAGACGCCTGCAAGGCTACCTCGATGTCTCGCTGGTCTGAAAGTTAACACCCGTGCTACTTCTACTGCTGTCCGAAACCTGGATCTGTGCAAAAATTGCACAGAGTGTAGTATCAGCACAACCGACCCTATGTGTTGGTAAGTGTCTAGCCTAACCCCGGCGAAGTAGTGACGAGGCTAGACAGGACTACCACATAAACATGTGCAGTATTATATATATCTACAGCGGGAAAATAATAAGAATAACTATTTTTAAATGGGAAGAAAACATGCTCCGGGGATAATAGACAATACAAAAATCCAAGGGAAAAATAATAAACATCAATAAATTATCTCTAACAAAGATAAGGAGAATAAAAACAGATTCCACCATCTGTACACATCTCGTTGCAGGCGTGCAACCCGCTCCCATTTCATTTTATCAACATTTATTCCAAATGAAATTTACTCTAATAAACACAACAATTAATACTAATTCATAAGACAACAAGTACACAATAATTATAATTCACCGAGGAAAAGAAATAATGACAAATAGCAATTAAGTCACATAAACAGATAGCAATTATGGCACAAATCCAAGACACGGCGTAGTACAAAGATACCTTGACTCAATAATAACAAGCAACACAATAAAAGGGAAACTGTTAACATAAAGAATCACGGTGATAGTGGAAATGAGACAATTAAATGTAATTGAACAATTAATAAAAAGAAATAATAACAAACAGCAATAAGTGCACTACATCACTCTTCGTGCTTTTACTCTCATCCTCACCAAGCAATGATATAATAAAATGTGCACGGCATCACCCTTCGTGTTTTTACTCTCTTTTCTCACCAAGCAATGATATAATAAAATGTGCACGGCATCACCCTTCATGCTTGTACTCTCTTTCCTCACCAAGCAATGATATAATAAAATGTGCACGGCATCACCCTTCGTGCTTTTACTCTCTTTTCTCACATATAATCAATAGAATCGGCATGGAATTATACATCGTGCGGCACGGCATCATCCTTCGTGCTAATAGATATCAGTACGGAATGGCACATCGTACGGCACGACATCACCCTTCGTGCTTTATCACTCTTTCCTCACAATAAACAAACAATGCACGGCATCACCCTTCGTGCTTTATCGCTCTTCCTCACCCAATCAACAATCACAAATAAGGGGCAAGGCAGTAAATAGAATGATAATAGAGATCACACTACCCAGCAAAGGAGATATCAATAATTTATTAAATATCCCAGCAAGGGAGATATCAACAATTGATCAAATATTTCGGCGAGGGAATAATTCAATAATTCTTTCTCTTTCTTTCATTTTTTACTTTGTAATTCATTATTTTACCACTTGAGCCAATGCTCCAAAGGGTTTAATCATCTCGCTTACTTTCTCAATTCACATTATAACTTGAGCCAATGCTCCTCGAAGTTTAAACATCACAAATTCTTTCACATGCTCTTCACAACATATAGGAATTATCAATTAAACATTAAAGATACAACAAAATCAGAATATTCATAATATAATGACTCACGGTCATGCTAGACACCAATGTATAGATACTCGTCACCATGCCTATACATCGTACTCGACAAATAGCAATTAGCAAATAAGACAACTCATATTCCCTCAAGCTAGGGTTAAACCAAACACTTACCTCGCTTTGCAATCAATTCAAAATTCCAACAAGCCTTTGCCTCGCGAATTCGTGCCCGAAATTCTCAAATCTAGTCATAAATAATTTGATTGAGTTAATAAAAATTATAGGAATTAATTCCATATGAACTTCTACATTTTCCATTTAAAATCCGAAATTTACACTAAAACTTTGCCTGTGGGGCCCACGTATCGGAACCCGAAAAAAATTACGGAATATGAAACCTCATCTAACCACGAGTCCAATCATACCAAAATTACTAAATTTCGATAAAATTTCGACCCTCAAATCCTCAAATCTATCCGAGAGAGTTTTCAAACCCTTCCAACTAAATTCACATATTTAATACCAAAACTAGTAATAGATTCGGGTAATCTGACCAAAATTAAGTTAAGAACACTTACCCTGTTGTTTTCTCTGAAAATCTCCCGAAATTGCCTCTTCCCGAGCTCCAATTTGGCAAAAATGGATTCTGGTTTATTGTTCACATTTTCAGAAATAAACGCAGTACATTTTAATAATTCGGGGTTACTGTTCACGCGTTTTTACTATTTCACGGGGTACTGTACACGGTACTGTTCATAGGGTATTGTGCATGGTACTTTTCACAGGGTACTGTACATGGTACTGTTCACGGTTACTGTTTCTACAATTTTCCCAAGTCCGAAATCACTCTGAGACATCTCCGAAATATTCCCGAGCCCTCGGGGCTCCTAACCAAACAAATACACTAACTCAACAACATCCTACGAACTTAACCGTGCGATCAAATCACCAAAATAACATCATATACCACGAATTAAGCTTTAGAATCCAAGAATTCTTTCAAATTTCATAAAACATCAAATTTTTCATTTTGAGTTCGAAACACGTCAAACGACGTCCGTTTTCAACCAAACTTTACAAAAAGCGTTTAAACCACATATAAGACCTGTACCGAGTGCCAGAACCAAAATACGGGCCAGATACCATCAATTTTTAATCAAATTTTATTTTCATTTTCCTTAAACATTTTCATAAAACAATTTTACGTAAAAATTCTTTTCTCGGGCCTAAGACCTCGGAATTCGCTTTTGGGCATACGCCCAAGTCCCATATTTTTCTACGGACCTTCCGAGACCGTCAAATCATGGGTCCGGGTCCGTTTACCCAAAATGTTGACAGGAGTCAAATTTATTCATTTTAATATCAAAACTTAGCAAATTTTAACAGAATTTCATATTTGAACTTCCAGCTACGCGTACGGACTGCGCACACAAATTGAGGCGACTATAAATAAGGTTTTCAAGGACTCGAAAGCTCGGAATGGATAAGGAAACAAGTGATGACCCTTTGGATCGTCACATTACACCCCCACAAAAGCCCTATATTATCTTGAGTTGAGTGAGCTTACATTAGTGGTGACTCACATAAGGGGCAAGCTTATGGTACTTAGAGCCGGACTTGTGACCTTCCTTTGAGAGAGGTGGGTGTGTTTTCCAAAATCCTCATTCTGAGTGCTACAATCTAAAAGTGAGGTTTGCTTATGGAGAGTTGAGAAGTATGAGTTTGGGTTCCACAATGACCAAAGTAATAGAAAGAGTTTCCTTGATGAGTTAAGTCAACTCTTGATGCTTTTTTGTCGCACTAAAACCATGGTGTTTGAAAAAAGTTGAATGTTGTTGATGATGCATTTGAGTTGAGGGTAATTGTTAGTCCCAATTGATGCTAGATAAGGTCACTTTAGTACAACTGAATTTTCCTTTCTTTTAATTAAAAAGGCAGGAATTTCTTTGTTAGCTTGAGGACAAGCAAAAGCTTAAGTTTGGGAGAGTTGATAACTAGGGATTCTAGTCTATTTTATGCTCCTTTTTGCTTGAGTTTTGGTTTTAAAGTGTGTACAAGTATTCCCAAAAGCTAACTTATTGTGCTTGCTTGCAGCGTTTTGTAAAAAAGAGATAAGAAAGTCAAAACCAGCTCAAATTGGAGTGAAATATGCACAAGTCAAAGCTGAGTCAACTGAGCGCTACAGCGAAAAATCAACCGCGGATGCGGAGGATCCACCGCTATACGGTCTTGATCTAATAGTCCACGGTGGCAAAGTTCAGAGAGTGTGTTTTTGGGGCTTGCGAGTCATCGTTGTCCACGGTACTTTTGTGCGGCAGCGGTTTCTCTACCACGACAGTGGTCGTTTTATCGCGGTCCGCAGTAACAAGGTTCAGAGAGATGGAATTTTTGGCTAAAAAAGTCAGTGCGGCTCACACTGAAATTGCGCAACAGCGGTGGCTTTAGCACGGCCGCAGTGCACTTACATCCCTCAACGGTATCCAGATTTAGAGGACCAAGAATGAAGCTAAAAGTTGAAGACCGCGGTCCGCGCTTAATTTTATGCGGCCACGGTAGTCTCAGCGCTGTAGCGGTCCATTTTTTGCTGTCACCGGTACCTCCGTAGGGGCATTTTTGTTCGAAAAATTTAGCTGTGTATAAATACTTCTATTTCACATTTTTAGGTCATTTGTTGTTTAGATGAGCACATGAACCGCCTCTTTTAGCCTTTTTGAGTAATTTTATAGCTTGTTTAACAATTAATCTTAGATTTTATGTGTTATATTTCATCTCAATCTATGATTTCTTCTTTAATTATGAGTAGCTAAACCCATTAGCTAGGGTTGTGGCTCAACTCTAGTATGAGTATTTAATGGATCTCTTATTTTAGGGCTTAAATGTTTATGGGTGATTGATATTTGGTCTGATTTATACTTTAAATGTGAATTGGTGGTTGCAAACATTGATTTGGGCCTTTTTGACTTAGGCTCTTCTTGAGAAAGAGAGACTAAATCTAGGAATTTCAGGCCAACAAGGAATTAGGGTTCATTTAAGAGATTGATAGCCCCAATTAAAGGGTTAAACCTAGAGATAGTAATATCCGACTTGAGTTAGGTTTGCTTGCATAGTTTAAACACCCAATTGGGCTTGAGAAAACCAATTAGGGAAAAGCCACTCAAACTACCGAGAGGTATAGAGTGAGTAACTACGTGTATTGGCTATATCATGATCCCAACTATAACAATATTTCCCTAAGTTTTAGATCTCGTTAGATACTCACCTAAGAGTAAGTCACTTCCATTGTGCCTTTTTACCAATTTAGAAAACCCCACAAGAATATCTACTTAGCTTAATTTCCTGCATCATTAGTATTAAATTAGAATAGCAAACAAACAAAGAATGATTGGAAGTGCAAATAATAACATTGCACATTGCTAGATTGGATAGGAACCCAACTCCAAACCTTAGCTTAGCTCCCTGTGGATTCGATCCCGACCTTTCGGTTAAAAGCTACATCGACCGCTCTTGCCACTCTATAGTGGTATTGGGTTGGACCCGATCAGTATCATCTAGCATAGTAGTTGGGCTCATAGGAGTGCCAATAGCCTTAGCATTTTCCATTCGAAACTTTTTGATAAGCTCCTTGGTGTACTTAGTTTGGTTTATGAAAATTCCTTTAGGAGACTGCTTGATTTGAAGTCCCAGGAAGAAGGTTAGTTCTCCCATCATGCTCATTTCAAATTCACCTTTCATGGGCATAGCAAATTCTTCACAAAAAGAAAGTGTTAGGGCTACCAAAGATAATGTCATCAACATAAATTTTGAATAATGAGATTACCAGAGTTTTATTGCTTAATAAAAAGAGTTGTATCTATGTTACCTCATCTGAAATCTTGATTTAGAAGAAAAGAACTTAACCTTTCATACCACGCTCGCGGGGCTTGTTTGAGATCGTACAGGGCTTTAGTCAGCTTGTATACATGATTTGGAAAAGTGGCATTTGCGAACCCAGGAGGTTGCTTCACGTATACTTCTTCGGATATATAACTATTTCTGAACACACTTTTAACATCCATCTAATACAGTTTGAATCCTTTGTTAGCAGCAAAGGCAAGTAAGATTCGGATGGATTCAAATCTTGCCACAGGTGCAAAGGCCTCATCATAGTCGATTCCTTCTTGTTGAGAATAACCTTGAGCCACTAGTATTGCTTTATTTTGAACGACTTGACCTGATTCATCCAATTTATTTCTGAAGACCAATTTAGTCCCAACTACAGAGGAGTTTTGAGGTTTTTGGACTAATTCCCAGACCTTGTTTTTCTCAAACTGATCTAATTCTTCTTTCATAATGTTGATCTAATGAGAATCCTTTAGAGCTTCATCAACCTTCTTGGGCTCAATTTGGGAAATGAGAGCTACATAAGACTTGTTCTTTTTTGATCTCCTTGTAGTTATTCCTTCCTGTGGATCTCCCATAATGAATTTGTGAGGGTATCATGGTTCATTTTTCCGTTCATTTGGAGTATTTACTATAGAGATCTTTTCGTTGTTAGTCGACTGATCTGATTGAGAGTCAAGATCTTCTAAAGGAGCTTCAGCTAGTTGGGTCTGTAGATTAGCTGACTCACTTTGATGATCTTTACCTACTATAACAGATTTAGGAGGACAAGAAATTTCATCATCTTTAGGAACATGTTCGTTCCTTGGGCGAGGGTTAATATCAATACAAACAACATGAATAGATTCTTCAATACATAATATTCTCTTATTATAAACTATGTAAGCTCTACTTGAGGGAGAGTAACCAAGAAATATACCTTCATCACTTTTTGGATCAATCTTACCCAGATTATCTTTTCCATTGTTATGAACAAAGCATTTGCATCCGAAAGGGTGGAAGTAACTGATGTTTGGTTTATTACCATTCCATAGTTCATAGGGAGTTTTCTTGAGTATAGGTCGAATGAGACATCTGTTAATGATATGACATGATGTACTTATGACTTCTGCCCAAAAATTATGAGGTAAAGATTCCACTATCATGGTTCTTGCCATATCCTGCAAGGTTCTGTTTTCCGTTCTACCACACCATTCTGTTGAGGGGATCTTGGTGAAGAGAAATTATGGGAGATTCCTTGATCATTGCAGAAATTTTCAAACGATGTGCTTTCAAACTCTCCTCCATGATCACTCCTAATGGTAGAGATGTAGTAATCCTTCTCACGTTGAACCTTCTTACAGAAAACTTCAAAATTCTTTAAGGCATCATATTTATGACTAAGATATAACTCAGGTAAATCTAGAGAAGCCATCTACAATAACAAAAGCATATTTATTACCTCCTATACTATCAGTTCTAGTGTGCCAAATAAATCCATATGCAGCAGTTGAAGAGGTTTAGAAGTTGAAACAATGTTTTTCACTTTGAAAGAGGATCGAGTTTGTTTTCCTAATTGACATGCATCACATATATGATCTTTTGAAAAATCCAATTTTTGAAGACCAATAACAAGGTCGTGTTTTGAAAGTTTTTGAATGGTGTGCATGCTTACATGCCCAAGTTTTCTATGCCAAACCCAAGGATCTTCAATTAGAGAAGTAAGACAAATTTGATTCCCAAAGTTTTCCAAGTTTTTGATAGTATAGACATTTCTGTCCCCATTCCCAGATAGAATGATGTTACCTAATTCATCTTCTATGAACCAGCCATGTTTCTTAAAATGAACCTCATAATCATTGTCACATAGTTAACTGCGAAGATTGTAGTCGAGTTCATCTACTAAGTAAAATTCATCCACATCACATGTTGAGCTTAAAGGAACCTTTCCAACACCAATAACATTTCCTTTGGATTTGTCACCAAAAGTAACTGTTCCTCCATCTATCTTGGTGATTGATTTGAACAATTGTTAGTCACCTGTCATATGTCTGGAACACGTGCTGTCAAGATACCATTTTCCTTTTTGATTTTTCTTGTGGTGTTCCTGCAAGACAAGATTAGTTATTTTTAGGCACCCAGCCTGTTTGGGTCCTGAATGGTTAGATTTTTTAGACTTAGTTTGATTCGAAGATTTTGGTCTACAAATTCAGCTCCTATTGTTTCTGAACCTGTAATGATTTGAGGTGTGACCTCTTTTACCACAGTAGGTGCAAAATGAGTTGTTGAAGTTGCCAACATTATTTTCAGCTTTAATTTTGTTCCTACAATTGTTAGTGTTGTGACTATTTTTACCACAAAAGGAACACGCTATTTTCTTTCTAACAGGAACATTCTGATTAGTATTGACTGAACTAGAACTTGAGGTTTTTTGTAGGCCATTCAATTGAAGCCTGAGTGCGTTTACTTCTTCTTGAAGTATATCACATTCAATTTCGCATATTTCTAGTTTCAGGGCCCAATCCTTCTTCTCTCTTTGTTTTTCTCTATTGACTTTTTTTAGTTCATATACTACTCTTTCTATGTCTGCAAGAGCAAAATCAACAAATTCTTGAAGTTCATAACAATTTGGACATAAGGGAGTACATACCTCACTAGTTCCTTCATCCAACAGTGAACAAGGTCTTTTTGAATTATCTTGTTCATTGTTTCTTAGAGCCATAAAGCACATGTTGGAGATTTCCTTGTAATCAGATTCCTCTTCATCAATCCATGCTCCAAAATCTTTCTTCTTTTGCACGTTGCTGCTAAGCTTCCTTTTCAATTCAGGACAGTCAGCCTGAACGTGTTCGAATTTTCCACATTCGTAACATCTCCCATAATTTTTATCTGTTTCATTGCTCGCCCTTCCTTTTCTGAAATTAGACTTACTGCTTCTGTAGTTTTTGTTTCTTCTCATCAAGTTGGTTACAACTTGCGAGAGCATTGCAATGTTTTCATCTTGTTCTCCTCCTTCTACTTTATTTTCATTTTCTGGTTCAGCCATAGTTGCCTTGAAAGCAACAGTTTTTTTCTTCTCTTGGATTTGTCTGTCAAGATGAGTTTTCTCAAAAGCAATCAAGTCACCTCTGAGTTCATCATAGGAGATTTTTTCCTGATCTTGACATTCTAAAACGATGACCTTTAGTTGCTAGATTTTGGTTAGGCTTCTGAGGATCTTTCTAACCTGTTCGCCACTTTTGATAGGTCTTCCAAATGATTTGAGGTCTCCAAGGATTTTGCTGAACCTGGAAAATATTTCTTCAACAGATCCGCCATCCTTCATTTGAAATAATTCATATTCCCGAACCATGAGATTTATTCTAGTCTCTTTCACTTTGTTGGTTCCTTCATAAGTGACTTCCAATTTATCTCACATTTCTTTTGATGTCTGACAACTGGATATTTTTCATATTCTTCTCCACTGATAGCATTGTATTGATTTTGCATTGACAGCGATAACAACAACTTGTTCATAAGTGTAATTGTCTAAATCTAGAGGATCAGTTGATGTGATGTCTTGATCATTTTCATCTTTCTTGGGAGAAATTGGAAGGTTTTCCTTTTTTATCACACGCCATACTTTGATGTTATATGACATGGTATATGTTTCCATGTGAATTTTTCAATGAGAAAAATTCTCACCATTGTAGTAAGGGGGTCGAACCTTAGAGGTTCCTTCTTGAAAGAGAGCACCAACAACAGTGTTGGATCCCACATATCTTTTTCTCACCAGCGGTAAAGCAAAGATTGTGAACCTTGATCTGATACCAATTGAAAGTAGAAGGGGGGGGGTGAATTGTTGACTAAATAAAATTTGGTCAATTAATATAAATATTAGCTGACTAACCACAAGACAAAAAGAGTGAAAGCAGTAAAGAGAAATAGTAAGACACACGATTTATACTAGTTCGGTACCGTAGTGGTACTTACATCCAGTTTCTTTTGGGTCACAAGGGTTCCCTTTAAGATCTTTTGAACAAAGTTACAATATTGATAGTTTTTCTTACGTTTACCACCAACGTACAATATCAGCACTTGAGTTCTAATCAGTTGATATAACTTTCTTTTGTACTCTAGATCTCTCTATCTTTTGAGACAATGATAACTTAGAATTATAATGTTTGAACTAAGAAGTAGACAGATTTAGAATACAGTTTGTGCAGTTGCGTGGTCTTCTTCTTGAGAGATCAACCTTCATATAGAGGAGAAGATAGCCGTTGAGTTCTTTTCAAAACTTGAGGAACATGATCTTTAATAAAGAGTTTTGATCCAAGGGGTGCCTCTTCGAATCTTGCTCTTTGACTGACCTATATTCGAATGTGACCTTCCTTGTTACAGCTGAATTCAAGGAGAGATTAATTTGCAAGCGCAATCTTCTATGATTGGTAATATGAGTTCCCTTGATTTGAGGATGAGTCAATCAGCTTGATTGATCATTAATGCAGTAACGGGATCTTCATTCTTTCCTCATTTTGAATCTAGTAGCAATCTTGCTGAGCATCTTCATTCTTTCCTTCTTGTTTGTCCTGTAAATATAACATATATAATATTATCATCATTGAAACTTAAACATAACTCTATAAGTTGTATCATTTAATCATGGTTAAATGATATGAATTCTCATTTCAGTTTCTAGTTTTAACCGTTAAATATTTCATTTTGATGTAAATATTGCATGGGAGTAAGTATTTTCCTCTAAGCAATATTATAAAGTCCCTTGTGTTTCTTCCCTTGCACCATTTCCTCATTACTTGAGGATAATGATTGAGGAGTGACATGAATTGTCGATCAAAGAAAGTGAAAGGGGGATGATTGCATCAGTTATCTTGATATCACTCTTCAATGGATACAATATATTGGTGAAGATCATAATTACAAATTTGTTTATGTATGGGTCAGAATCCGACCCCACGATAATTAACGAAGTTAATCCCGTCTTAAGCTAATTCATGATTAATAAGTGGTACGACCACTCAGAATTAACGGTATTTAACCCTTATCTGATTCAATCAACATGGCCACGACCCATCCTCCATCATGAAGGCGAAACCCCAACGTGGTCACGGCCACTTATTGCCAGCTCACGAAGCTCACAGCTATAAATACCAAGAGAGGAAATCCTAAAAAGGGGGCTTCTTCTTCGCCACTATAAGGTATATATAAGTATATGGGACTCAGGCTATAAGTATATACCTGATGTAAATACTTATATCAGGCTATGCGCCTTTGCCTTGATTTACACTCATAAGGTATTTAGTATTTTCTTTAGACTTACTTCCCTCAAGAAAACTGTCTAGAAGATCCGTCATCAGGAAAAGTCCAATCTTTAAAAAAACAAACATAGCTAAAGCAGCATGAAAAGTAACCCAGACAATCTCCTCACCCCACACTTAAAATTGTGCATTGTCCCCAATGCACATTCATACATACAAGAGGGTAAAAGAAACTCCCTGGTAGGCCAAAGGCCGAAACACTAGCAGTTCATGGGGTACTCCGACTTCTCCCAGCTTGGT